>JADRCD010230321.1:0-25445 GCA_019843815.1 Montemys delectorum
AGAGAGAGAGAGAGAGAGAGAGAGAGAGAGAGAGAGAGAGAGAGAGAAAGGAATGTTCTTCGTATTTATATGACTGGTAATGTATGGTCAGGTAATGGTGGGAGGCGATCCCAATGGATTCTGGGAATATGGTGGCTGTTGCTCTGGCAACAGGTCTCTGAGACCTGCCCATGAGTTGCCACAGACTTTGGATGCTAACACACACACCACACACCACACACCACACACATACACATACCACATACACCTGCACACAAACACACATATTGCATGCACACACACACACGTATAACATATATACCACATACATACACACACAACACACAACATACATGCACCATGCATGCACACTTCACATGTGTATACATCATGTCACACATAGACACACATCACATACACATACAAACATGCCTATGCATATATATCACACACATACTCACACAACACATACTTACACATGTGCATACACGTACATCATATCCATATATGCCCACATACTTACATATGCATGCGTACAGCATGCACATATACACAATACTTTTGCATATGCCACACACATCCCCATACAAACACATGTGCATACACAAAAGGGAGTTGGGGTAAGAATACATCATTTAAAGTGTAGGTTTTCCATTCATCCTCTGAAGAAATTTCCCAGATATTGTGAGAGCTAGGGCAGTAAGGGAGCAGAGTGTCGAGCAAGGCAAAGAGCACAGAGGACGGGCACTTGTCATACAGACACACTCACTGAACACATTATGAGCAGAAGGAGAGGGGTAAAAGCCTTGACACCAGGGAGAAGTATGGAGCTGTCTGTCTTTGTAGATTGCATCCTCACTCACATGTTGGGTACCTGCCATGGATCAAGGTCATTGGTTGAGCACTCCCTCTGCAAGCGACAGAGCCTAAATTCATACCAGTTGACAAATACAGTCGTGCCATGCACATGAAAAAAAAAAAAAAAAGGTCTTAATTAATGATACAGCCTCAAACTCACAGGACTGGCTACATAGGTGCTAACAGATCATAGAAGGGCTGGAACCCATTTCATGTCACTTTCTGCTTCCCTTGAAACTGGTTGTGTGGGAGCACAATTTCTTGTGACTCATCCTCACAGCTATACATGAACGAATATTTCAAGCAAAGTCTCTAACCTATCCTAAGGGGTTTTTGTATCGCCTGCCCATATATGAACCAATCCCCATAGCTGTGAAGTCGAATCTGACTAGTTCTGGTGAAATATGGCCCTGACAACAGTGCAAGATCAGTCCCACTCAAACTACATGGGCAGAGATGGAGTGAGGCAAGATGTCCCAAACACAAGCAGAGTGTTATGAGCAGGAGAGGGGTGAGTGGATTGAAATTGACCTCCTGCAGATGAGCCATCACCTGTATTGAGGTACCATCCATTCGTGGAGCAATGGTGACCCACTAGAGGGAAGAGCTGGTTCTAAGATAGAAGACAACAAGGGAGTTTGAGGACAAACGATGCTTGAACTCAAATCTGTAGAATGAGAATGACCCTGACCATTACATGGAAGAAGAGCCATTACAAAATGATACCCACCTATTAGGTGGGGTGTTACCACCTAATATGGCTCCCTGGTTCACATGTCCAAATCGTTGGCCCTCAGCTGTTGGTGCTATTTATGGAGGTTCTAGAAACCTGAGGAGGTGGGGCCAGGCTGAAGGGAATGGGTCTCTGGTGGACTTTGGATTTCATTTCTCTGCTTCTACCACTGTGACCTGCTACCTCACTAAAGCCCAGAATCACCAAAGCCAAGTGGGCAATGAACTCTGTGAAACTGTGGTTTTTTTTGTCTCTTGTTTCTGTCAGATATTTTATTATAGCAGCTAGTAAAGTAACTAATAACCCCGAGTAAGGATTCAGACATACAAGAGCAAAACTAAGGGTTTGAGCTCACCAAGAAGCTGTCTCTGGGAGCAGGGCTGTAGCTATACACGCCCATATGTCAGATCCAAGCATGTTTGTCTCAGAGCATCTTCCAGGGTCATTTATCTGGGGTTTACTGTTCCCCCACAGCTTTGTGACATGGGGATGAGAAAAACAAAATAGCCCAAGAGAAAAAAATACTTTCCCCCTTTCTTCTAGGCATGGAAACTAATACTAATAATAAGCAAGCCTCTTGTTTCTCAAGCCTGCTTCTACCTGGTCCGCAGCCCTCACTTCTCTACTCGCTATTCCATCTGTTTGGCTTTGCTTGGGTTTTAATTACACCTCCCAGGGCAGCATCTGCAGAAGGTCTCATCAGCAAGTGGATTAAGATCGATAAGCAAGTTAAATGGTGATACAGATGACTGACCTCTCCAGAGTTCCAGGACACACCATCTCACTCCCAAAAGGAAAACAACAAGACTTCCATTTGCAACTATTTATTTCTGAGGCACATTACCATAGACACCATTAATTAATCGCCTACAATTTGCCAAGCTGTGTGATGAATGCTTTCTATACATAATCTGGTATTCTTACAGCATGCTTAAAGGCTATACATATATTATCATTTCTATTTAAGGAGTTGAGACTCAGATACATATTATCGACAACTGAGAACCCATCCTGTGCCTTTCGCTGCTAGATTCTAGGTGTGTGTGCAAAAAAGAAATTCATTTCCCACTTCCCCAGCAAACAATGAGGAAGGGCAGTAACCTCCTGAGAGAGGACATACAAAGCCCCTGCACGCGGTGTCCTAAATTGATGCGTGGGGGACTCAGATGATGCTTTAAGAAGAGCCTTGAACGTGAGCCTAGATGCTCTTTACAATCGGCATTACAGAGTTCAAACAGGTCATGGAATAATGCCCATTTCTTCTTCCGACTCGAAGCTTGTATCAGGAAGAAAGCAGAGCCAAGGCTTTAAGCTTATCCAGAAAACCTATGCTGGAGGGCCCTCTTTCTTCAACCTCAGATGGCCATCTAGCCTCTTCTTTAAAAGGCCCTGCACAATTTGTTCCTGTTGCAGAGCTCTGGGTCAGCAGCTTTTTCACATTATATTTAGAAAAAGTAATAAAAGAGTTCTCCCTGTAGGCTTCACCAACTGGATGGTGTTATTTCCAATTAAAAAAATCCAAAGCAAACCTGAATTGTGAAAGGAGAGCAGATTACCCACATGTGAGCAAGAAGACACAAAATTCACTTATAGGGTCTCTTCTGGGGCACTTGCAGACGCTCTCAAGCTGCCAGCTGAGGCACGGGCTGGGACTCGAATGATTGGCAGCTCTCCGAGGCATGCGGCAGCCTTGGCTGTGCTCCTGGGAAGTTGCACAGATCTCCAGACTTGCAAGCACCTGCTTTCCAGTCTTGATTTAATACTTAGCAATCCTGGGTCGACCTCTCTAGCTCATCTATAAAGAAAGAACAATGATCAAACTTGTTGAGTCCTGTGAAGATGGAGTGGGATGAAGCATACAAGGGATGTGCCTGCTCTGTAGCATGTAGCAATTCAGCCTGCTGCTGCTGCTGCTGATCACTCTGCTTGCTAATTGGCTTTATATCACTGCTTAATAAAACACAAATTCTCTGTCTCTATCTATTATGAAAAACAATGTCCCAATAAAGGCAATACTCAGCATGAAGGGCCCTCTCGTCAGAGGCAAACATGACTGGATTTCTTTCTTGATGGGAAGAGATTCCTAAAGAAGTATCTTTGGGGGAACGATCAAGCTTATACCTCACCTGTTACCCCACTGCCTGGCCGACACAGACTTGATTCTGGGCTGACACAGAGGAGAAAACACTGAAACATTTTCAGTTGAGAACTGTGGATGAAGTAACTAATATTTCCCTGGCAATGGAGATAGTGTTCTGAGAGGTGTCGGAAAAGCCATTCAGGACAGCCATGTCCTCGAGCGTGAGGTAAATGGCATCTGAGGTGTCCTTTGCCAGATGGGTCCATGGTGTCTGCATATCCTGGGCTGAGTGACTCCATCATGTCTACACTGTTCTATACTTTGTGGCTCTACCATCTTGCACTGTTCTCACCTATGGGATGGTAATGGCTTCTGGTTTTGAGCTGTGGGTGGTTATGCCACATGCACAGTTCTGGGCTGTCAAGGGCTGTAGTTTCTGCCATTCCTTTACTTTGAGAAAACACTCTAACATTTTGGGGCACTGTTTATGATTTTGTGTGTGTGTGTGTGTGTGTGTGTGTGTGTGTGTCAAAGTACAGGTGTCATGTGTCCCCCAAATCTGTGGACCTCAATTGTCACTCCAGATCTGACTCTCACCTTTCCAAATCTTGTTTGAGACAGGGTCTTTTCAGTTGGTATAAGCCAAGCTCGGTGGCCCTCAAACTTCCAGGGATTCTCTTGTCTCGGCTTCCTGTTTCCCTTAGGTGCACTGGGATTTCAAATGCATTCTGGCATCTGGCATTTGAATGGGTTCTGGGGGTCTCAACTCAGGCTTTCAGTCTTGTATAGCAAGTGCTTTTACTCACTGAGGTTGTCACGGTTTTCTGATATCTATGGAGATACTACAGTGGAAATAGTATGAGGACTCTGTAGTTTCTATAGTTCTCTCTCTCTCTCTCTCTCTCTCTCTCTCTCTCTCTCTCTCTCTCTCTCTCTCTTTCTCCCTCCCTCCCTCCCTCTGTCCTTCCTTCTCTCCCTCTCCTGCTTCCTTCCCCCTCTTCCTTCTTCCCTTAATCTCTCCTTCTGTCTCCCCCTCCCTTCCTCTAAGTTATATAGCCCAGGTTGGCCTTGAACACTATGCAATCCTCTAGCTTCAACCCTGGGAGCTTCCTGTACTTTCTATTTCTTGTCCCAGGGGTCTGGGAGCTTTTCAATACCCTGTGGCTCCACTGATGAGGCTTTCTCTCCATCCATTCCAGCATGGTCTAAAGCCCGGCTCTATGCAAAGATTCTGAAGCACAGAGGTAGTACAGATGGGCAGAAGCAGCAGAAGGAGAGTCTGAGACAGGACCTTCATCACAGTCACAGGTGAGTGGCTTCACTCTCCTCCTAACTGCTGACTCTGTGCAAGGTGATGTGCTCCTCAGGTTTCCAAGCAGAAAGTCAAGACAGACTTGGACTTCCTTCTCATCTCCCCCTTTTCCAGGTGTTGAGAACCTAATAGGGAATATTTCCTACCCACACCAGAGGGGAGATACCCATATTCCAGTGAGATCAGTCACTGAGGAGGGAGAAACTTAGAATACAACAACTAAAGAGGAAAGAATCGTATGGAAGGGAAAGCCAATAGGAAAAGGGGACACTGTATGTAGCCTCAGGCAAATCCACACTAGCAGAGTGCTAAGCGAAGTTACTACTACATAAGGCTTCATGGGAGCCAACCAGAGGAAAGCAGTTACAGACACACTAATCACAGGACACACAGACCACTGTAGAAGACCAACCACAGCAGAGAGCCTTGTGTGGAAGAGAGGGCTGGGCACGGTCATAGCTAAGGATCATTTGAAGGGGTTGAGAGGAAAGCCAGTGGTAAGAAAAGTCACACTCTGATCCATTATGTGTGCTTTAGTCTGCTGTTTAGTATAGAATTTGGAAAAAAGTGATTTATGGAAGAAGTTGTTTACTCAGCCATAGTCTCCTGCATGGCTGGGAAGACGTGGAAGCTGGTCACGTCCATCCACAGCAGTGGGAGGCAGCTATTCTCACCTAGGTGGGCCGGGAGTCAGGAACTAGATCAGAATTCAAGACAGGTATAATATTCAAGACCAGCCCCTACTAACCCACATCCACCAAGTAGATCCCCAGTCCCAAAAAGATCCCACAAAAGATGTTTAACAACAGCACCAGGAATAATACCAAGTCTTCAAACACGGACGATTTCAGGCTCACACATTCAAAGTAGATGTATGTTTTAAGGACACCAACTGAGGAGAAAAAAACAACCCTCCTGCTAGCCAAATAAGACTAACTGAAGTAGATAATAATTAGGGGGAAGACCTATTGTAAGGTAAAAGAAAAAAAACTTGGAGTTAGGCAGAGAGGGGAAGGGATGCTGATGAGGACTTTCGAAGAGGTCCCAGACATTAAGAGAAGGATTGCTGCCCAGGGGAACATTGCTGATTTGGTTTTCATGATTCCTTTTGAAATGCAGAAAATCCAGGACTCTTCATATACCACTAGAGGCCATTTTAGAGAGAAAATCTTGGCGAAGATGACAGATTGAGAAGTTAAATGTTGTGAGATTACTCCTAACGTGGAACAATTGCAAACAACCTTGATGTCTACTTTTTAGAGACTTCTCCAATAGAGTGTATCGAGGCCTCTGAATAGAATGTGATTAGAAAGGATGTTAACTGCTACAGGGAACTCTTCATGTTAAATGCAAAGAAATACAGTGCAAAACCAGGAGTGTAATACCTTCTGGGCCCCGAGTCAGACCGTGTCCTTTCATCACCATAACTACCAACACCTCTCACCTCCCTCCCACACAACCCTATCGGAGGCTCACAGCCTCTCTGCTTTCACTATGAGCTTTTCCCCAAACAGTACCACAGTGGTCTTTTGGTAAAATATAGAGCATATTATGTCATTCCTCTCCCCTTATTTAAAATCTTCAAATGTATCATCCTCATATTTAGGATGGAGTAGAAATGCTGGCCCATGGCCATGTAGGTTCTGAGTGTCTCTCCTGCCTCTGGTTTCTCTGCTCCCGTCTCTCCCTAGATGCTGCTCACTCTCCTTTCCAGGACAACCTTCTGGCTGTCAGTTAAGTCCCCAGTTCCCACTCCCTAACTCTGGTTATGTCTCTATGCTAGCTTTCCTGTCACAAGGGTTGATTTTCCTCCACGTCAAGGTTAGAAAACTATGCCTGTGAACCAAGAGACAGCCAAGGATACTTTTTCATATTTGAAGATTTCACTTTTAATTTTGGTTATGTGTATATGTGTACATGTGTGCACACATGAGTTTAGGTACCCTGAAAGGCCAGAAAAGGGTATCCAATCTCCTGAAGCTTTAGTTATAGAAGGTTGTGAGCCACCCAACATGGGTGCTAGGAACTTAATTCAGGTCCTCTGCAAGAACAGGTAACATTCTTAGTGGATGAAACATCGTCCCAACTCCACTTTTATATTTTTTTTCTCTGTTGTTTAATAAAAGAAGATGTATCAGAGATCATATGTCACAGAAAAGGCTGAAATATTTACTCTTTTGTCCTTACTGAAAGAACTTAGCATACTTAAACCTGGACTGCTGAGTAGCTCCTGCTTGCCAGTCAGGTTGTGTTCCTATGTTCGTGTCCCATAGAAACCATTCCTAACTTCTTCAGCCTGTATTTGGTTCCTTTACCTGGCTTGAGATACCCACTCTACAGCAACAAAACTAAGAAAAATTATAGATGTTTATGGTATATCAGAGAATGTTCTGGATTCCAATGACTCTGTAATCATTGCAAGCTTGAAGCTTAGTGGTAGATGAAGTGGTTGGGTAAACAAACGGAAACAATGAAGGGCAGAGGCAGGCAGGCAACAGAGTGCATGCTGTGTACACTTGTGCTAGGATCAGTCTCTCTGACAAGCTGACATTTGAGCTAAGACCTAACCTAACATAGTTGGAGGAGTGTTCTGGGAAAACATTTCAGTTAATAGCTGTGAAAAACAAGTCAGCTAAGAGCTTGATGCTGATGATGGAGGCCAGAGAAACCCTCCCCTGTGCCTCCTGTGTTACTTGGGATGGCCTCCAGCCTTATCCTCTCCTTGGAGTGGGCATATTCTAGTGGTCAGCAGCTGGAAAATAACACACAGACCTTTGTTTCCAAGATTGTTTGAGAAAGTAGCTAATGAACATTTTAGAAGTTTCCCCAAACTCACAAAAATACATTGAATGCCAAAGACTACTTAAATTTTGCTTGAACATTTCTCTCTCTCTCTCTCTCTCTCTCTCTCTCTCTCTCTCTCTCTCTCTCCCTCCCTCTCTCTCTGCTACCATCTGTGTGTGTGTGTGTGTACACGCACACATACACACAGTCTAGTAAAGGCTATACAGCAAAACCTTCATGACAGTTTTTTCTGAAAGATATGGATATTTGCATATCTGTATTTGTCTAATGGCGCTGGCTAGTTAGTGAAGAAAATGACTTCTGTTGATGAGGGGACATGTGTTCCTTGACAGCAGGAAAGAGGGTTCCTTATACTCTGGGCAACTTTCCTGGGTGGAGGCTCATCCTAGTGGCTAGGCGGAGGCAAAGATCAGATGCAACCACATCTCCCTTCTTCCTAAGAGCCCAGCAGCTTCACTGTTGGGAAGCCCCTGGGTATGAATCATGAGGCTGAGGCAAATCCTGATGATGCTGCTGCAAAGGTGGAATGCAGGGCACACAGATAAGTTTCAGCTGAGTATGTCACTTGGTTCTTCTGAGCCGGTGTGGTGGGTACTACCTGTGCCCACCCATACTTCACTATATTTCTGGTCTGATTCTAATGCCATATCCTGTGTTCTTCCACCTGCCAATCTCTCTACCTGCCAGAATCATAGGAGTGTAAAATCACCAGGGAGTTGAAATCCCTGGAAACAATCTGAAAATGATTTGTAGAGAGGAGTGGGAAAGCAGTGAGGACGTGCCCCTGACTCCAGAGTTGCTCATGGGACTTTGATTTGGCCATCCTGGAAGAAGTTGGCATGATAACTGTAGCTGCTTGTATTATGAATGCTAATTATGTTCCCTAAAATATTGTTTGTACCAGAGTGTCTGCAAATAGCTTCTGGGGACTTGCCCCCAATTGGTTATAATTGGTAAATAAAGATGCCAACAGCCAATAGCTGGGCAGAGCAGACGGAAGCAGGATTTTAGGATTCCTGGGCTTGGGACCGGGAGGAGAGGGAAGTCAGAGATTTGCTGTGTGAGGAGAGTGTAGAAGAGAGGAGAGACACCATTCCTGAGAATAGTACAGGACAGAGAAACATGGCCACCATGTGAAGGAACAAGGAGAGCATGGTCGAGAGCACAGCCCAGTTGGGCAGTCCTCTGGATCCAGAGCAGCCATGATAGAACATAGAATTAGTAAGTAATAACTTGGGAATAACCACCGGAGGGCAGGCAATGGCCCAGCTATTGAGCTGTTTAAGGCATATTAAAGTGTAAAAGCTGTGTGTGTCTTTCATTGGGGAACATAAAGCATTAAGGTGGGTAGTGAAGCCACTGCCAGGATGTCATAATATTTATTTCAACAGATAACACTGCCAGCCAGCTGCCTCCCCTTACTAAGTCCATCCAAATACATCCAATCATACTTTTGCCTGAAAAAAGTGCAGAATGTGTACTAGAAATGCCCTCTTCCCAACAGGATGTGTAGCCCAAGCACGCGCTCTCAAATGCTATTATTATTGAAGTCAGGAGGTTTCATGAAGACGGACATCTGCTGAGCACCTGGCATCTGTCAGTCACTTCATCAATTGTAAAAAGGGGAAAAAAATTAAAAGGATCAGAATTACTGCTCTTAGGAGTACACATGATACAGACATATGTGACTTCAGTGCCATGTTATTGAAACAACCACTTAACACATGTTGCTAAGTCATTAATGGACTTTAAAAATATTAAACCTTTTTCTATTATAACTCCATGTACAGTTAACTTCTGTAGAATGAATAAGGGAGACACTTATTCATTCTGTCTTAGTTACCATTCTATTACTGGGAGGAGACACTATGACAAAGGCAACAATGCATTTCACTGAGGACTTGCTTAGAGTTTCAGAGGGTTAGTCTGTGATCATCATATCAGGAAGCACAAAGGCATAGTGCTGAAGCATTAGCTGAGAACTTTACATATGCATGTACACTTATATCTACAGGCAACAGCCAGAAAGAGAGAGACAGAGACAGAGACAGAGACAGACAGACACAGACACAGTGAGACAGAGAGACACAGAGAGAGAGAGAGAGAGAGAGAGAGAGAGAGAGAGACAGAGGCAGAGACAGAGAGACAGAGACAGACAGAGACAGACCTACACAGGGACAGACAGACACATAATTAGGCCTGGCATGGGTATTTAAAACCTCAAAGACCTCCTCTAGTTATTTACCTTCTCCAATAAGGTTACACTTCCTAACCCTTCCCAAACAGTTTCACTAACTGGGGACCAGGCATTCACAAATATGAGCTTTGGGGATCCATTCCCATCCCAACCACCATATACTCCCTATTAAATAATTCTTCAGTAGAAACCACTTGGTTGTCCTGTAACTCATTTCAATTCTGACACCACCTGCTTGGAATCAGAATTTGTACCCATAGGCAAAATGCTCACTCACTTACACTATCCCTCATTGGAGGCAATAGTCACAAATAGTGGGTTTTCCCTTATAGTCCTAAGTCATTGACTTATGGGGTACTGTTTAGATTCCATTAATTTGTTGGAAGGACACACACAACTAGAATATATCTGTCAAATAAGGATGGTTGACCCTGATCTCCAGTTTTATTGAATTGAGAAGTAAATAGACAGGTGAGTGTGTGAGAAATTTTCCAGAAACTGTTAACTAAGGGTTAACATGTGGGCATCATCATCACATATGATTGGGATAGGAGTCCAGATGAAACCAAAAGGGGAAGGAGAAGGAGACCTCTAGTGCAGGTTCCTGTATCCATGGGATGCCCTGCTAGTCTCCTCGCAACCCAAATAGCCATGGAGAAAGCAGATTATCACAGACTGGAAAGCCTCTTAAGTCAAAGGTAAGCAGCTACTTTTAAATGGAATTGAAACCTTCTCCACAGGAGGGAATTCTTGTCTGGTACTACAAAACCTAGTCAAAATCCCACAACTATGAAGGAGATAGCTCCTCGTGGGTAAGTTACTGCTGTTATTTTGCTAAATAGATACGATATACTCATCAAACTGCCTTCTAAGTAATTGCTTTTCTCTGTAGCTTAGCCCTGCCCTCAGCCTTGGCTGGAGAAGCTTCTCTTTGTAGGGAATAACAGTAACTGCAGAGGATCCTAACTTGGTCAAAAACTAAGAATAAATGACTGTTGGAAAGTTCAGCCCTACATGAAACATCTGTCTGATGAACTCTGAAGCAAGAGAACACTCCAGAAGAAATGTAAGAGCTAGAGGATAGGGTGATATGTTGGGTAACAGTGTCTCCCAGGCATAGTGCATCTGTGGCACTATTAAATTCACAATTATGTGACTACCAGCACACAATACAGTCTATACAAAGTGAGTATAAATACAGTTTATACAAAGTGAGACCACTAAGCATCCTGGGGAAGAAGGACTCACAAGGCATTACTCTCTTATGAAGATTATAGGCAGTTAATCGTTGTTGAATGAGAACCTTTCCCCAGTGGTGTAGTTTCTGGCACAGTGTGCATCCTTCTATAAGTAGGGACTAAATGTGTTGGATCACAAACTTCAAAGTAGACATGAATGTCAAAGGGTGCTAGGTTGGGAAGAGAAAGGGGATCAGCAGGAGTGGGAAAAGACATGATGGTAATGGGGTGAATATAAACAGAATACATACATCATTTACATATACACCTATACACATACACATATACACATGTGTATGTGTGTGTGTGTGTGTGAGAGAGAGAGAGAGAGAGAGAGAGAGAGAGAGAGAGAGAGAGAGAGAGAGAAAGAGAAAGAATAAGCAAAAATGTCACAATAAAAAAACAGTATTGTGGATAATCAATATATAATAAAGAACACAGAAAAGAAAAGGAAGGAAAAGAGAAGAGAAGAGAAGAGAAGAGAAGAGAAGAGAAGAGAAGAGAAGAGAAGAGGAGAATAGAGGAGAGGAGAGGAGAGGAGAGGAGAGGAGAGAAGAGAAGAGAAGAGAAGAGAAGAGAAGAGAAGAGAAGAGAAGAGAAGAGAAGAGAAGAGAAGAGAAAGACAAATTGGGCTACATAATGAAATCTAGGCCAGCCTGGGTTTTAGGGCAAGACACAAAAATGATCCCTAAATATTCAGAGTAAACAAACAAACTTAAATCCTATCTTTGGGAACACAAACTTGAGGCTTAGTATGTGATTTTAATGAAATCACTACTGCCAATTCTTTTCCTTTTGAAAGAGAAGTTCGGTGGCAACAAAATAAATTAAAGTAAAAATATCAAATATATTTATTATATGCAACACTATACTTGTGTTTGCTAATTCTTTTGAACTAGGTTCAAAATAGGTGTCAAGGACTAGACTCTCTCTTGAAGAAGTCTGTGGGATGTAAGCCCACTCCCAACACCACAACTGGAGCGCTCAGAAGGACAAAACAAGCAGAACCTGCCAGCAGCACTTGAGAGTGCAGTCACTCCTGCGGTCGGGTGGTGGAATGGATGAAAAGAGTTAATTTTCTTCTGTGTGCTTTTTTTTTGGTTTGATGGATTGGATAAATCTTTATAATGTCTCTGCCAAGGCCTCAGTGGGCTTGTGGAAATTGCCCAGAGTGGTTATGAAGCCTCAATGAAAACTTACATGCACAGAAACTCCATTTTAAATTATTAAACAATGAGAATTAACGAGGTAATATGTATGAAATGCTAAGTTATGTAAGTTTTATAAATTCAAGGAATAATTACTACAGTCATTGCGAATGCGTCCATTCATGTGCTCCTAATTGCTCAATTCTTCACCATCCTTTGGGGCCTGCCACTGGTTTTTGTTTTAATTTTGCACTCTCCCTTTCCAGCCTAGTACGAAGCCAGCAGGCTTGTTTTACAACCTTGTCTTGATGGACGATGCCCATGAACCTGGCCTCCATCCCAACCTCCAAAGTAGGCTGTGGTTTTGGAAACTCGCCCAAAGTTCTGATACAAATGACCTATGCAAAGTTCTGGGAACTGAATACCTTGGCCCTTGCCCAGCCAGAAGGTCATTGCTAACCTGCTGGCTTCCCTCCTGTGTGCTATGCAGCCACAGCGGTTTGCAGGATGGCTTGGGCATTACCACTTTGCTAGCCATTCTGAAAAAGCCACAGGGGAGGCACAGCTTCCTCAGCAAGAGAATTTGTACAAATGTTTAATAAATACCACCATGGCTTTGAATCCTCTCTTTGGAAGGCCAGTTCTATTTGCCAGTGGTCATGTTCCAGAAGGAACCTCCACTGCATTTTTCATTGGCCCACAGTCATTATACATAGTAATGGTTTTGTAAGGACATTTCCATACAGGTGCACAGTGTCCTTGGACCATGCCCCTCCCCCACCATCCTTTTTAGGGTTTCTATTGCTACGATTAAACACCATAATCAAATGCAATTTGAGGAGGAAAGGGTTTATTTCACCTGATAGCCTGTAAGTTCATCACTAAGAGACATCAGGGCAGAAACTCAAATAACACAGGAGCTGATCCACAAATCATGGAGGCATGCTGCTTACTTCATGGTGTGCTTCTTACTCAGCCTGCTTGCTCATAGTTCCCAAGACCAACCTTCCGGGGTGGCATTGCCTAAAGTGATCTGCATCCTCCTACATTAATCGCTGATCTAGAAAATTCATCGTATGCTTGCCTATGATGAGGCAATCTGATGAGGGCATTTTCTTAATTGAGTTTCCCTCTTCCAAAATGACTCAAATCTGTGTCAAATTGACATAAAACTAGCCAGCACATTTTCCAACCCATTCCTTTTCTCTGCTCCTTCTCCCATTAGTTCTCTTCTTTCCTTTATATAATTTTACTTTTATTTTATGTCATATATGTTTTGTTGTTTTATATATGATTTTATTTATTATATAAAAATCCAACATCCACAAGTGAATCTAAGATTCACAAATGCCATTTTCCTGGAAATGACAATTCAATGTTCTTTTGCCTGAATAAAATATCATTATGTGTGCACAAACATGCTCATGGACAAACACACATACACACACACATGCCTATACATGTGAACACACATGCACATGCACACATACATATACATAAAGACACACAAACACATACACACACAAGCATATGCATGCACACACATATACACATGCACACAGACATACATACAAACATAAAGGCACACAAATACATATACACACATGCATACACATCTGCATAGGTACACATATGCACACACACACATACATGTACACATAAAGAAACACAAATGCACATACACCCATGCACACACATACACACACATAGATACATACATACATGCATGCATAAAGACACACAAACACACATACCTCATGTTTTTCCTATTCACACCTTTCTTGCTGGATAGCAAGCTGATTCTCTAACCTAAAGGAGAGGTAATGATTTTCACAGATCATGTGGCAAATGTTCTGGGAAAGGCCAGTTTCTCTTAATAAGGTGTCCTTCATTTGGTCGTCATGATTTCTAGATCTGGGATTGCTTCCACTGTGGGGTGCTTGAAAATTTAATCAGAAGGTTTTCATTGCATAGCCATCATGTCATCCCTCCTCTGTGCTCATGCCAAGATCTATAAAGTTGGGGGTGGCTAAATTCACTTGCTGTTCCTCTAGAGATCAAATTTGCTTCCTAGCACCCATGCTAAGTGGTTCATAAATGCCTTGAACTCCAGCTCCAGGGCATCTGACGCCTTCTTCTGACTTTTGTGGTACCTGCACACGCGCACACACACTCACACTCACACACACACACACACACACACACACACACACACACACACACACATGCTTAAAGATGTATAAAGTGGCTGCTTACTTCGGGAGTTTAATCAGGCAGGAAAGCCATGCACTCATGCGTGCATCTACTTCTCTGTGTCATTCAACAGTGAATATTGGACTCCCATGCCTTTACTCCCCTAGTGGCTTCCTCCATATTGTGGCTGTGACATTTTCTCCCTTACAGATCCCTTGTTTCTAACACAGGGCCCACACTCAGAAGGTACTGGCTGATGGTATGGCAAAAGATGGCTCTTGGGGTTTAATGCTTGCGCGTTTGAACACTTGCTTGTCATCTGATGCCACTGATTTAGGAAGCAGCGGAACCTTTCAGATAGCTGGTGAAATGGGGATTACCTGGAATGGCCCCACTTCTCAGCACATTTTGAAATTTTGATCAACAGGTTTTTGATGCATGTCTATTACGCCATCCTGCTACTTTGCTTATACGGAGATCGATAAAGTTGGTGGTGGAGAGATTTCTCAGGGCTAATGTCCTTGCTGCTCTTCTAGAGGATCAAGTTCTGTTCCTAGCACCTATGGTAGGTGGGTACAAACCTAGATAACTTCAGTTCCCCATAGTAGGTAGTTCATAAGAAGTATCTGCATCCTGATCCACAAAAATGTGAATATGCTTTAGTGACAAGCCCCTGTTGTCACAGACTGACCCACTCTGACAACCGTGACTTCTCTACCATGACAGTTAGCATCCTCAGAGGTCCTTCCTCCTGGAAAATTGTTTCTCACAGGGCTGGGAGATGCAATGCCCCTGCTGTGCAAACATGCAGACTAGACTTCAAACCTCCAGAACCTGTTTGATAAACCCAGGCCCTGACCTATGCCTGTAACCCTTAGCACAGGGCAGGGGCAGAGACATATGGATTCTGAAAGCTCATTGGCCAATCAGCACATATTGAGAAGCTTCATGTCCACTGAGAAACCCTGTCCTAAAACATAAAGTAGAGGGGCTAGCGAGATGGCTTAGCAGTTAAGTGTATTTACTACTCAGTTACAGACGGCCTGTGTTTAGTTCCTAGCCCGGCTATCTTACAACTTCCTCAGACACCAAGCACACACATGGTACACATACGTACTGGCATAATGTAAAATAAATAAATCTAAAAAATTTTAAAGGTAAATGGTAGTTGCGTAAAGACACCTAAGACCAATCTCTAGAGTCCTCACAGTCATCTGTAAAAATTCACCTTCAAGCGCATGTGCATACAACCCACACAATTAAGTCCTTGCAACACACACACGTACACAAACACACCTACACCACACAAACTTTACAAACAAGTTGCATCTAGAAGGTGTTTGGCCACAACAACGTGAAAGTAAATGACCAACATGGACTCGCTTTTCTAGGGCTTTGCCAAACACCGTGAACTGGGCATGCTGGTGTAAGCAGAGTGTGGCCTAGCAATGGAGATTTGGCAGTAATGCCCATAGATATTAAGCTCGTGTGCCTACCACCTGGATTCCATGCAGCACCATATTAGTTAAGCAACAGGGTCTTGGCTCCCTCTAGAATTTTCTAAGGGAGGAAAAATATCCTTGTATAATCCCTTTCCTTTCAAAATTAGCTGTATTCAAGTCAGCATTGTATGTCAACTGCAAGAAATTGGACAGGGATGCTTATCACTCAGAGCTGTTTTTCAGACTGAAGAACACATCCCAGTAGCATTGTCAAAGCTGGCAGGGCTCCACTAAAGGAGCCATCCCTGGCAGGCTCCTCCAACCACTCACAATGCTTAGCCAAGGTCAGTGCTTGACGGAGGCAGAAGGCTTATGGCTGTTCAAAGTGTCGGAAACGGCCTTTGTGTGTTCCTACTGTGGGTCAGGCATTATACCAAGTAGTCTTATCTCAACTCTTCCATGCAGTCATACAGACTTGGGCAAGAGAGCAAAATGTCCATCCCAAATACATTTCTTCAGTACATTTTGAATTGGCTATTGAGAGAAAGTGCAGATACCTGTAGACAACATAAATAGGTCCTACATCTCTTTTTACTATGAGAGCTATATCTAACACTGGGGAGGATGGCTTGGAGGATAAGAGCAATTGCTGTGCAAGCAATGAGGTCCTCAGTTTAAAAACTCATGCACCTATGTAAAAAGCCAGACAGAGCTGTGAAGGCCTACACCCTAGCATTAGTGGGCAGAGACCCTGAGAGTCTGCTGATTGGCCAGCCTGGCTGAAATGGTGAGATTCCAGTTCCATGAGAGACTCTGTCTCAAGAGAATAAAGTAGGAAGCCACAGAGCAAGACATCTGATGGCCTGCTCTGCCTCCATTTGGCATGTACTTACACAATCACATGCATGCACCATGCTCATACGCCAGACACACAAGCACCACATACAATTTTTTTTAGAAAGTTGATCTAAAAACAAAGTGAAACACTATCTACTGTATACAACATTAAAGCAAACAGAAAACTTAGAGAGAGGCTTTTCTGACAGCCTCTCTTCACTCTGCTTATGAGGGATCCTTCCAGAGAAAGAAGAGATAATGTCTGAAGCTTTTCAAAGATGGAAGTGAACACAGGTGGCTATTACATGGGACTTTATCTGCTTCTAAGACAACCTTTGCTCAGTGTATGTACTGGCTTCCCAAACATCTGCTACCCCTCTTCTGCCCCGAGCCCCAAGATCTCAACCCTCTAACCTCTGTGTAGAAATCTGCTAGTCCATTCTTCTTTGAATCTAACACTCCTGTTGCTTAGACACACAATGAAACTTGTATGTTCCTTTTCTTATGTGTCCACTGTTTATTTCATAGATTAAAGTAACAAAAACTTAAGCAAAGACAGAGAGGAGAAAAAGAGGAGAGAGGGAGAGGGAGAGAAAGCGGGGAGGAGAGGAGATCCTATCTCCTCTGTGGCCCACAATCCTTCCTCCTATTCTTCCATAAGAGTCTCCAAGCTCCATCCACTGTTTGGCTGTGGGTGTCTGTATCTATCTGAGTCAGCTTCTGGGTGAAGCCTCTCAGAGGACAACTTGCTCCTGTCTGCAAGCACAGTGGTATTATTAATAGTGTTAGGGATTGGTGGTTACCCATGTGATGGGTCTCAAGTTGGGCTGGTTATTGGTCTCTGGTCCATTCTCCACGCCTATAGACAGGATAAATTTTGAGTTGAAAGTTTTGTGGGTGGGTTGGTGTCCCTATTGCTCCATGGCAGTTCCTGCCTAGCTACAGGAGGTAGCCTCTTCAGGTTCCACATTCCCAATGTAGTGATAAGGTCACAGTTAAGGTCACCCCCATTGATTCTTGGGTGTCTTCCTTATCCTAGGTCTCTGTCTTGACCTGGAGACCTCCTCTTCTCAGCCAGTTGCAGATTTACCTTCATGTTCATGGGCAACTAGCCATCTCTCCTGTCCTTCCCCACACCTGATCCTGAATCTCTCTCCCATTGCCCTCCCCATCCCCACTTTGTCCCAGGTCCCTCCCTCCATCTGCCTCTTATGACTATTTTATTCCGTCTTCTGACTGGGATTCAAGCTTTCTCGCTTGTGTCTTCCTTCTTGTTTAGCTTCTTTGGATCTGTAGAGTGTAACAAGGTACCTATATTTTATGGCTAATATCCACACATAAGTGAGTACATATCCATTTACAAGTGAGTACAACCCTTGGGAACTGGGTTACCTCATTCAGGATTAAATTCTCATGTTCCATCCACTTGCCTGCAAAATTTATGATGTCTTGGTTTTTTAATAGCTGAATAGTCTTCCACTGTGTAGATGCATCACAGTTTCTTTATCCACTCTTTAGTTGAGGGACATCTAAGTTATTTCCATTTTCTTGCTATTACAAATAAAGCTGCTATGAATGTAGTTGAGCAAGTATCTTTGTAGGATGTTGGAGCATCTTTCGGGTATGCCCAGAAGTGGTATAGCTGAGTCTTGAGGTAGAACTATTCCGTTTTCTAAGAAACTGCCATATTGATTTCCAAAGTGATTGTACAAGTTTGCACTCCCACAAGCAATGAAGAAGTGTTCCCCTTGCTTCACATCCTTGCCAGCATGTGCTATCACTTGTGTTTTATTATCTTATCCATTCTGATATCCATCCACTCTCTGGAACCTCAGAGGTGTTTTGATTTGCATTTCCCTGTTGACTAAGGACTTTGAACATTTCTTTAAGTGCCTCTCAACCATTTGAGATTTCTCTATTGAGAATTCTCTATTTAGTTCTGTACACTATTTTTTAATTGGGATATTTTGATTGTTGGGGTTTAACTTCTTGAATTCTTTGTAAATTTTGACAGCCCTCTGTCAGATGTAGAATTGGTAAACATCCTTTCCTAATCTGTAGACTGCTGTTTTACCCTAATGACAGTGTCCTTTGCCTTACAGAAGCTTTGCAGTTTCATGTGGTCCCATTTATCAAATGTTAGTCTTAGAGTCAGAGCCATTATTGTTCTGTTCAGCAAATTATCTCCTCTACGAATGTATTCAATGGTATTTCCCACTTTCTCTTCTATGAGATTTAATGGATCTGGTTTTATGTTGAGGTCCTTAATCCACTTGGACTTGAGTTTCAGGCAGGTGATAAGTATGGATCTATTTTCATTCTTTTACATGTAGATATCCAACAAATGTCTACTTATCCCAGATAAGTCCAGCACTATTTGTTGATGATGTTTTCATTTTTCTATTGTATGGTTTTAGCTTCTTTATCAAAAAAAAAAAAATCAAGTGTCCATAGGTGTTTGGGTTTTTTGGGGGAGGGGTCTTTGATTCAGTTCCATTGATTACCATGTTTGTTTCTGTACCAATACCATGCAGTTTGTTTGTTTGTTTGTTTTTTATCACTATTGCTCTGTAGGACAGCTTGAGGTCAGGGATGGTGATTCCTCCCTAAGTTCTTCTATTGTCCAGGACTGTTCTTTCTTGCACTCTTTATGTAGAGTTTCATAAGTGTCAGCATGTTAGATGCATGGTGTGCACAGCTAATTCTGTAAGACTAATAATATGGAGATATCATTATACTGAAGCAGATGACAGTTTGCAGGCATCCACAGCAGCTATGCTAGTTGCAACTATTTTGATGGTCCTTTTTTTTTCTGGTTTGAACGACATGAGCCATTCTCTTCCATGATTCTGCTAGGATTTCATCCCACAACATCTGTAAAGTGCTTCCTTTCCTCTGCTTTCCAGCCTGCTGAACTTACTCTTCTTATTTTAAAGCTCAAATAACAGGCCCCTAAAGGCCATTTATGAAACCCACAACACTGACAACAATAGTAAAGTCTTCCCCATGAGCCTAAGGGCTAAGCCCCATCTTTGTTCTACTGCCTTGCTTGGGACCAAAGCATGAGCTAGCACTGCCATTGGAGTGAAAATGGAAGGGGACTGAGCCTCACTTTGGGCTCTGCTGTGGTTTAGTGACTCCAGTGTATCTTGTATTGAAGGTATCTGGTACTTTCATTAATAGGGCTATATGACGAAGATGCTAATTGTTTCCATGTAATTTATGGCTGAGTCACTAGCTGAACAAGCTTATGGTGTAGCTATTTCCTTAGAATTGATATGTTTCCTGTTGGAGGCAAATTTACTAGGCTCAGGGTTTAATGCTCAAAGTTTCAGGAAGTTCCTGAGATGTTAGATTCACAAGATCCACTTTAAGGTTTCATAAGTGGTGCCAATTATGGGGAGAACAGCCTCTCTGATTGTCTGTGAGCTATGCTGGCAGCTTCAAGAATGTGGGTTCTGTGAATGGGTATCTTTTGCGGGTAGACTTGTCTATGAAGGAATGGTTTTTGACTCACATTTGCTCATGTAGGCAACCTGTCTCCCATACCCCTGTAAGAATCTCCATTTAAACCCACTGCTTCACTAAGCTTCAGGTGTGTCTGTTGATCCCCTGTCTGGGATAAGTAGACATTCGTTCATGGCTCTCCAGTAAAAAGCCACACAACAGAGTTCATCACAGTTGCTATGTGCAACATGTCTAAAGAGATGCAGCATGTCTTTGAGCAGCAGATGTTGTTCCCAGATCCTTCTTGTCTACTTCATGGCTACCATGACACTGAGAGTTCGGCTTCTCCACATTCTTGTACAGTGACGCCCTGGGACCCCATCACTGGACAGTCCAATGGAGCCAGCCATTCTTGGATTATATATTCTGAAACTATGAGATGAAATAAATCTTACCTTCCTTAAGTCATTTGTCTTGGAAATTTCGTCATAACAATGAAAAACTAATTTAATCTGGCACACAGTCCCAAGTGTCCTGGGGACTGTACAGTTCGAGGCAGACATTCGAAGTATGATGATCATTTCATGCCACCACACTGAAGCAGCTCAGATATCATGTGGGTGGAGCAGTGCCCTAAGAAGACCTATATGTCCTAGATAAAGCTGGTTGCTCAGTCATGAGCTATGCCTAGCTTAGTCTCAGCCTGCCATGCAGCTCTGGTCTTCAGGCTGATTTCTGCACATGTGTGCACCCCTGTGTGTGTGTGTGTGTGTGTGTATGCATGTGCACATGTGTGCACTGTGTATGTGTGTGTGTGCATGAGAGAGTAAAAGTGAAAGGAGAAACAAGGGAGTAAATGAGAGAAAGAGTAAGTGAGAGAGAGAAAGAGAGAGAAACAGAGCTGCCTTGTAGGTGTCAAATGTTGCATAGTCCCAAGGGGCATGACTTCCTAGCCACTTAGCTTACTTGATGAATGACTTTTGTCTTAGTCAAGGTTTCTATTCCTGCACAAACATCATGACCAAGAAGCAAGTTGGGGAGGAAAGGGTTTATTCAGCTTATTTCCACATTGCTGTTTATCACCAGAGGAAGTCAGGACTGGAACTCAAGCAGGTCAGGAAGCAGGAGCTGATGCAGAGACCATGGAGGGATGTTCCTTACTGGCTTGCTTCCCCTGGCTTGCTCACCTGCTCTCTTATAGAACCCAAGACTTCCAGCCCAGGAATGGCACCACCCACAAGGGGCCCTACCCCCTTGATCACTGATTGAGAAAATGCCCCACAGCTGGGTCTCATGGAGGCACTTCCCCAACTGAAACTCCCTTCTCTGTGGTAACTCCAGCCTGTGTCAAGTTGACACACAAAACCAGCCAGTACAATTGACCCCTTGTCAACTTGACACACAAACACATCACTATTAAGCCTCAACTCTTACTTTCTTATTCATCCCCAAGATCTAAAGTCCCACAATCTTTACATATTAAAAGTTCAATCAATTTAAAATGTCCAATATCTTTTAAAATTCAAAGTCTCTTAACTGTGGGCTCCACTAAAATACATTCTTCCTTCAAGAGGAAAAAATATCAGGGCACAGTCACAATCAAAAGCAAAACCAATGTCTGGATCCAACTCACAATCTTGTGGGATCCTCCAAGAGCTTGAGTCACCTCTTCAGCTTTGCCTTTTGTAGTACACATCTTGTCTTCTGGGCTCCAGATGCCTGTACGCCACTGCTGCTGCTGTCCTTGGTGGTCATTGCATGGTACTGGCATTCCCAAAACACTGCTGTAACTAGACTTTACCAATAGCTTCTCATAGACTGTCTTCACGGTGCCAAGCCTCAACTCCTTTGCATGACCCCTTCTGTCCTGGGCCATCAATTGCAAACCGAGGCTGCCCCTTCACCAATGGCCTTCCATGGTCTCTCACTGTGTCGAGCCTCAGCTGCTCTTCATGACCCCTTTGTGCTGTCAAAACCAGTACCACCTGGGTGACTCTTACACATTACCAAGTCCTGCTGCAGCACAAGGTACAACCTTGGCTATCTCTGGAACAAAGCCTCTTTGTGCTCTCAGAAAACACTTCCTAGAAGATGTCACCTCAGTGATGCTGGTCTCTTCTTAATCACTGATAATTTCTTAGCTCCAGCTAACCAGCATCAATAGTCCCAGTAATGTAAGGTTTTCACTTTAGTAGTTCTGATATCTTGTTAATCACAGCTGATACTTCAGCCCCAGCTAACCAGAACCACAGAATCTTCACAATCAAAACAACATGACCCTGATAAGAGTCTTTAATCTTCCCTCTGAAATTTCACAAGCCAGGCCTCCATCTCTGCACTGTTCTCAACATGATCTTCCAAGCTCCCACAGAACATCCCACAGAGTTCTTAACAACCAGTGATTCTTCTAGCTCAAAGTTCCAAAGTCCTTCCACAATCCTCCCCAAAACATGGTCAGATTGTCACAGGAATACCCCACTATGCTGGTACCAATTTTGTATTAGTCAGGGTTCTCTAGAGTCACAGAACTTATGGTAGTCTCTATGTAGTAAAGGGATTTATTGATGACTTACAGTCTGTAGTCCAACTCCCAATCAACTCCCAACAATGGTCGGCAGCAGCTGGGAATGGAAGTCCAAGGATCCAGCAGTTGCTCAGTCCTACAAGGCAAGCCGGTGAAGCAGAGAGAGCCTTCTTCCAATGTCCTTATATAGAACTACAGCAAAAGGTGTGGTCCAGATTGAAGGTATGTGCCACCACACCTTTAATCCCAGATGATCTTGCTTGAACTTGTAGATCTTCAAATCTTAATCTTCTGGGATTCATAGCTACTATGCTACCACACCTTTAATCCCCGATGATCTTGCTTGAACTTGTAGATCTTCCAATCTTAATCTTCTGGGACTCATAGCCAATATGCCACCACACCTTTAATCCCCGATGATCTTGAACTCATAGATCTTCCTATCTTAATCCTCTGGGATTCATAGCTACTATGCCTCAAGATCTCCATGCCAAGATTCAGGTAGGAAACTTGTATCTCTCAGCCTCCAGATTAGGGCCACAGGTGAGCCTTCTAATTCTGGATTGTAGTTCATTTCAGATATAGTCAAGTTGACAACCAGGAATAGCCACTACAACTTTGAACAAGTTAATCTCTGTATCTCAGTTTCCCTCATATAGAAAATGGGGATAAAATTGGAATTGAGATTGAGCCCAGAAGTGTTTCTAGGGCACGTAGGAACTCTGGATCACTGTCTTCCCTGTTTGAGGATATTTCTCAGCCACTGTCTCCACCTCTCCCTGGCTTGTTCTTCTGGCCACGTCAATGGCCATTCCTTTTTTTCCTAAACCATTTCTTAGCCTCAAGTCCCAGCATTTTCAATACTTCTTATTTGAGGACTGTTACTTCCATTAAGATTCTTCCGTGACTGCCAAGAACGACGTATCTAGGACCCTCCCCTCAAGAGATTGCCAGCCACAGTGTGCTCAAAGGAACACAGACACATAACAGGATCTTAATAAACCTAGTAAGACTATGAGATGGATGGGTGGCACATTGACCACATTATGCAATATGTAATTAGTGAATGAATGGATAATACCCTAGTTTGTATATCCCATCATGGGGGATGCCATTCCTGGGCAGGTGGTCTTGGGTTGTATAAGAGTTGTATAAGCAGGTCAAGAAAACCATGAAAAGCAAACCAGTAGGAAGCATTCCTTCATGTCCCATACCTCTGCTCCTGCTTAAGTTCCTGCTCTGGCTTCCCTCCATGATCAACTGTGACTAGGATGTGTAGGTCACATGAACACTTTCCTCCCAGGAATAGCCCTTTTACACCAATCAAGAAAATACCCACAGACTTACCTACAGGGCAATGTGTTGGAAACAATTCCTTAACTGAGGGTCCCTATTCTCAGATGACAACTTAGCAGGACAGATGAATTAATGCATTTAATTTGAGACATATATGCATGTACCGTGTTAAATGAAAGTAAGTGGCAAGTCCCACAAGAAGGGGGAAAGTTAGGTGAGAAAGAAGGATGAAAGAAAATGACTCCTTTGTATGAATTCAGAGCTTTCATGGATATGGTGATTTGAGGGCCAGATAAAGGGAGATCAACAGGCACAAGGCACCATCATGAGCCCCCAGTGTTTGATGCCTCTCAGGCAAGTCTTAGGTCTGCTCAAAAATGACTACTGAAAATCTCTTGAAGAATGATGCTCCATATTGTTGTTCATCCTAAGGGGCTGCAAACCCTTCAGCTCCTTTGCTCCTTTCTCTAACTCCTTCATTGGGGACCCTGTACTCAGTCCAATGGATGGCTGTGAGCCTGTACTTCTGTATTAGTCAGGTACTATCAGAGCCTCTCAGAAGACAGCTATATCAGGTTGGCTTGTCCTTCCTTCAGTCTCTGCTCCATAGTTAGTCTCTGCAACTCCTTCTGTGTGTAGGGACTCAGCCACCAACCAAGGAATATACATGGTGGGACTGATTGTTCAGGCAGCATGTGTATAGTAGAGGATTGCAAAGTCAATCATCAATGGGAGAAGAGGCCCTTGGCCCTGTGAAGGCTCTGTGCCCCAGTGTAGGAGAATGCCAGGGCCAATAAGTGGGAGAGGGTGGGGTGGCAAGCAGGGAGGAGGGAGGCAACAGGGGTTTGTTCTTGTCATTTTTTTTGGAGGGGAAACTAGGAAAGGAGAAATCATATGACATGTAAATAAAGAAAATATCTAAGAAAGATGCTCCAGATTCTGAGTCAGAGCAGTGTGTTCCCACTGCCTAGTGAACATGAGACAGCAGAGACTCAGACAGTGAGCAACTGTTCACATTCCCCTGCCATTTTGAAATGCCAGACGCATTGATGCGGTTGGTTACTCCATTTTTATCCCACTTCAGGAAGTTATGCATCCTGATTGCTGTTCAGGTGAACCCTTCCTGTTTGATTAATGGTTGATGACATGTGGCATTTGTGACCAGCTCTGGAAATTTGAGCAAGGAGTTCTGCCACAGGAATACAGATTCTCACTAACAACACCATTTTTTGTAGTTAATCAGGTGATATTCTGAAGTTGTTTTATCACACTTGGTTTTTTATCCAGTGGCTCTAAGGCCTGATACATTGAAGGAACACTCTACACACATACACACACACACACACACACACACAC
>JADRCD010230321.1:30462-42190 GCA_019843815.1 Montemys delectorum
ACACACACACACACACACACACACACACACACACACACACACACACATTTACAGCATTAAAACATTTTCATGGTGCAAAAAAACAGTGGCCCTGCCTTTTATATTAGGATAATTAAAATGCTTAGGGAAGGGTATTTGAAGTCAAATAAAGGAAGAAAAAAAGAAAGTGCCTTTATAGCTGAAAGCCAGGGTGCCGTTAGAGAAAGTAGAGATCTCTTATTATACAAAGGGACTTTTCAATTTGACGAACTTAATTGGAAAAATATACAATGGACAAAGCTTGATGTGAACCTATGAAGCCGAAATAGTCTAGGGGAAAACTCTCTCCTGTTGCAGACTGGGAAATCAGAGGAGTCACAGACCTGTAGGTTCAACACAGTCTGCAGATGTCTGCCTGAACAGCAAGTCAGCCTGAAGGTCAAAGCTGAAGAATTTTTCTTTGGAGTCATCCACAGACAAAAATAAGTGGATTAGTGAGAATATGTGTTCCGGAGTGAGACCCACACTCCTTACCTGCAGTCTGAATAGATCAGGCTGTGTTAGTTAAGGCTAATATAAGAGGGGTTTTTGTTTGTTTGTCTGTTTGTTTTTGCTTTTGCTTTTGTTTATTCTGAGATCGGGACACCCTAAGTAGTTCAGGTTGATCCTGACTTGCTATTTAGCTGACACTTGTCTCTAGCTCTTGTTCTTCCTGCCTCACTTCCAAGTGTTAGGAATATAGATATGCACACCATGCCTGGGTCTAGATGTTCTCTTGCTCATTCTCTGTGCTCAAGAGCAGGCTGGAAAGGGATGGTGTTATGTGGGGACAAGGGCAGCCAGGCCCTGATTCACCCCCTGCCTCTGGGCCGAACAAAGAAGACATGACAGAACCTCCTCTCAGCTTCCTATACGTCACATGGCTCATATATCATGGGCCAAAACCATAGCAGGACACACCAAAGAGGAATGGAGAATGGTGCCTTGCTCCCAAGAGGCAGGAATCATCTTGTGACTACCAGTCATTCAGTGAATCTCCCAGCCAACCATGCATCAACCCCCATCCCCCTAAGAATGTCTAGACACTGTGCCTCTTGGTACAGACAGGATACAACATGTAACATAATAGAAGTGATAGTATTCTTCTTAACCTCTACTTGGTCAAGGTCTGCCCTAATCCAAAAGATCTTGCATTCTAACTGGTTAAAATCATAGGAACTAAATTAAGAAAGAGCCTAAAGTGCATAAAACTGGAGCTTAATGTGACCAGACATGACCTTCACCCAAATCATATTAAATCACTAGAAATGAGAACTTAGAGCAAGTTCAAGAGTGATTCTGAAGAGAAGAATCGCCCCCTGAAGAGAAACTAGCAGCCTCTCTTGACTCGAACCCCAACCAAGTCAAAGAGACAGGAAAGGAAAGGACAACCTGACGGTACTCGGTGCCACAGAAATGTGAGCACTGCAGACATGTACACTGTACAAATGGCTGCCAACACTATGGCTCCACCACGAAAGGGGATTTCTGAACAACAGGCAACTCTCAGCTCACGTAGCAGGTTTTAGATTGAAGTTGTAGAAAATCAAATGTGGTGATATGGGAAGTAAAGGGAAGAGTGTAAACAAGAGCACAGATGGAAAAAAAGTGGAAAACAGTCACAATGAAATCCAAACAACAGACGCCTCAGTTTTCGGAGTGAGAGAGTAAGTTGCCTTGACTACATTTTGACCAGTTGTGAGTTTGTGTAGTAACCAGTGTCTGCTGAGCAAAGAAGCTTCCTTAATGAGAGGTCAGAGCGATGCCTGTAAAAAGGACAAGTGTTTAGAATACAGTTATATGTCATATTGATTTAGATGGATGGGAAGAGCAGTTTCTTCTCTGGATGTATGATCTTATTAGCCATGAAGAACTGGGCATGGAGGGCCCAGGCCAAAGCAGTAAATAGACAACATAACCTCTCCACCTAGGTTTAAAAAGCATCACAGACAAAGAGGCAGAAAGAGTGTAAGAGTCAGAGGAACCAGAATCCCTATTTCAAGATAATGTCTTCTAGATATTAGAGGGATATTATATCCATAAAATGTTAAAAATACATTTGCCTAACTAACCAGGACCTGGGTAATGACATGCCAGCGGGATGGGGTAATTTCTCAAGGACCCATCCTTAGATGAAGATAGTCAGTGGCAGCTGAGAGTGGAAGAGTCTGTTTTCTCCAGAGCTGAGCCCCTTATAGATTATCCAACCCAAAGTAATCATCCCCAAACCCTAAACACATGTACATACAAGCAACACAGATTGAACTCAGTAGAGTGTGTGTGTGTGTGTGTGTGTGTGTGTGTGTGTGTGTGTGTGTATGAAATGATATTAAAGAAGAAGAGCACATGAATCTGGGAGGTAATGGGGGGTCAGAAGGATGAGGTGGAGGGGTAGGAATGATGTAAATATAGTGCAATCAGGTATAAAGATCTGAAAATATAAAAAGTACATTTTAAAAGTGTATGTAGTACCTTACTACCACATATCAGGCATGAGAGTAAAGACAAACACTGAAAACCTCTCCACATCATGCTTGGCTATGGTCCTTGTGTAAAACACAAGCACGGTGGACCATAGACCATGAGGGATTTCTAGTGAAAATAAATAATGTATTTTAAGTATTTTTCTGGTGGCATTCCTTGCAATTAAACCCAGCAAACATGACTACGTTGTAACAGCTCACATTTTCAGTTTTTAAAGATATAAATTCTTACTAGTGGCTAAAATCTGACTATTCTGATGACCAACTCCAGGTTCTAGAAACTGCATAGGATCACTCCATAGTTCCTGGGCAACCTTGGGCAAATCTAGGATTGGCATCTGTGTCTTGTGTCTCACTGTGTTCCCTCCTGAGATGATACACACATGGGATATAGCTCCCTTGTAGCTTCTCTAATCTGCTATCTTCTTTGAAGTTGACACAGAGATGCAGCCTGGTAGGAAGGTTCTGGTCACTCCACTACTGCCAGGCACGTATAAATCAAGCTTCAAACAACCACACATACAAACACACATGCAAATGTACACACACGTGCACATGTACACACACACACACACACACCATTTCACAACTAACAGTCGTCTTTACTTGTATATTTGTAAGTTTGATTCTGACAGTATCTCACTATTGTTCTCTAACCTGACCCTGAGCTCATTCCTCCTGCTACCGCCTTCCAGGTGCTGACAGGGCAGCTAGTCACTGCTTTGACTGACTTTGAAACGTATTATTGTTATTGCTGTTATTGTTATTGTTATTGTTATTATTATTATTATTTCCTTTGTGACTTGTATATATTTTTCTTTCTTCTCTCCTTCCTTTCTTCTTTCCTCCCTTCCTTCCTTCCTTCCTTTTGTCCTTCTGGGTATTGGACCCAGAGCCTCACACATGCTCAGCAAATGTTCTACCACTAGATTATATCCTAAGCCTTTCAGAATGATCAACCTTTTTATAGTTTTCCTTATCAGTACATTTCTAAATTTGGTAAGTGAGAAGAAGAAAGTATGAGTTTCCTTCTTGGACGGCCCTTAGGACCTTATCTGCGTCGCTATATCCTCTCTGGTTCTTGGTTTTCCCATTTTTGAAATGAAATAACAAAAGCCTAGAGCACATTTCCTAAGGGATGTCCTGGGAAGCCCAGTTTGGAAACTTGTGAGTTCTGTTCCTAAAGGCCTTGTGTTCAAATGAGATTAGAAGCCTCTGGGTTTCTTGCTACAAATTTGGGGGCATGTAAAATACTGATATATGTGACAATTTCTCAAGAAGTAGAACGTTATACACCCTTTTTTAATGCTTTAATCATGTAATCCTTTTATCATGTGGTACTTGAAGGATGCACTCTGGGAACGCTGAGGTTCCATAGTGGTGCAGTGATGGAGCCTCAATGAGTAGGTGGATACCTTTAGTAAAATTTCTGGATTTTAGCTCCATGGTTTCTAGTTGAAGGGAATTTCTAAGTAATGAGACTAAAAATCAAATGCTGGATGAGGGGAAGACTGGAGAGATGTGTACAGTGTTTACTGTGTGATGCTATTCTAGGGGAAACATGACATAGTGCCTGTTCATACCAGATAGTGAAGAGACCAAGGAAATGGTACTGCCGAGGTTTAACTTTGTGAATTAGTAAGTTTATTGGGGTTACTTATAGGAGTGTGGGTTAGTGGGTCCTTACAGGGCAAAGGCAGCTGCATCATTGAAAATCCACTCCAGCACAAAATGAAGAATCATGAAAGACGGTACCCTGGTGATCATTCCAAGAATTGCAGGCAGATCAACAGGCCAGAGAGGGTTTCATCAAGGCATCTCAGCTGGTCTCAGTCTCCTTACCACTCTTTACTACTTATGTAACTTTGGGGAAAAGACGGTCTTTGCATATCTAATACATTTCATAAATTGCATAAGACAAAGAACTGTTCATTTTCTGACTCTTAACAAGTCTTCCTTCAGAATGACCCGAGCCTTTAGAAATTTCTGAGCTTTCCCTAACTTTCCTCCATGTGGCACCTTCAATTAGTAGAAAATTGCCACATCACACTCTTCCTGCCACTCTTACAGTCTTGGGTGGCTGATAAATTTCTGGAACTTTCTGACACTTCTGATGTTTCATTCCTGAGTCTTAAATAAGCCCCCCTTTAGAGTTTCCTGGGTCTTTCCTAGCTTCCTTCTGGGATGAACTGTTTTAGCTTAGAGGAAATTGCTGCATAACACATTGGGGCTGGGTCTTTGAGAAACTGAATCCAAAGGACTCAAGCTTGGCACTTTCCTCAGAAAATGCTACCAGTGCTGGTTCATCTCTCAAACTCAAACACAGGATCTCATTCATGCTATAAATCAAGCACACACACTCTCCAGAAATCAAGTTCTTTGAAGACACAATTACAATAATCCTGGACCTGCTTCTCCAGCAATATCTTAGTTTACAGAAGCGAGGATGCCTATTCATGGTTGAAATTCAAAGGTAGTCAAATTTTAATACAAGATTCTATGAGCTTGGGGTCAGAGGGCAGGAGTGGGCAGCCCATGGAAGCCCACTGGTCTATCTGCATTATTTGTAGGTCATTTTAAGATTGTTCTATTAAAAATAAGTTTGATGTCTCCAAGAAGATATAATCACTTCAACTTTACTACTCTTGATCAAGAGAGTATACTACTCACAAAAGCATTAGTGTAAACATAATATAGTGGAAAGTTCACTTGATTTCTGTACTAATATAAAAAAGCAGGAAAAGAGTGGGTACTTAATTCATTTAAGAAATCCACTAAGTGGTAGGCAGGGTTTTTTTTGTGTTAAAACATTTGTATAAAAGTTTTATCAGGTGGAAGGAGATAGAATGATTTTAATTCTTTGTTAAACATAAGTTTTATAGGGTCTGGCATAAAAGACAAATATCTAATGCTCTTACAGGTACAAAACAGAAAAAAAAGATACTAAATGATATTCAGATGAGCTATATTTTTACTGCAACAAGAAAAAAGGTACATTCAGAGATATTAAAATGTAAAGGACATTTAAAAATAATATTATTTATAAAACATAACAAGATAATAACAAAATAGATCAAACTATTTTGAAAATAAGAAGATATTTTAGATTATAGTTTTATATTAAGTAATAAATAGTAATAATTTATAAATGTTATGCCTTGATTGCTACTATATTTTGTTGGCTCATTTTTTCTGCAAATTGGTTTGTTTGTTGGCCCTTCACTTTATTTTTAATACTTTCTGTTTCACTAGGCCTAATTAAAAATTATGTCTGTCATGTAACAAATATGAGGGGATAAGGTTTTGATAATTTTAGTTTTTTGCTAGTTTAATACTTACTGCAGCCGAAGAGAATATCCAATAGGCTAAAATATATATCTGGAAAAATATAACACATCTAAAATGCTTATTCATTTTTTTTTGCTTCTAGTTAAGGTTTTGATATGAGGTTGAGGAAGGCAGGTTTAAAGAAAGCCCAGTGATGTAAGACAACTCCCTTTGGGAGAATATGTCCGCCCCTTTCTGGTAGTGAAATACCCTACCCTTCCATACCCTCAGTGGTCTGGAGGAGAGATGTGGTGGCTTAAACGAGAATGGCCCCATGAATTTCTGTTTGCATATTTGGTTCCCAGTTGATGGAACTAATTGGGAAGAATTAGGAATTATGAAGGCAGTGTGGCTCTGGGTGTGGGCTTTAAGATTTCAGAAGTTCATACCATTCCCAGTAACCTCTCTGCCTCCAACTAGCGGATAATTATGTAAGCTCTCAGTTACTGCCTCAGCACCATGCCAGCCTGCCTGCTCCTATGCTCCTCACCATGATTGTCATGTACTCTCACCTTCTGAAACTATGAGACTCAATAAAACATTGTGTTTTATAAGTCATTGTGTTGGTCATTGTGTTTTGTTACAGCAATAGAAAAGTCACTAAAACAGTGGTTCTCAACCTTCCTAATACTATTACCTTTTTTTTAATAGATATTTTCTTTATTTACATGTAAATTTTTCCTTTCCCAGGTTCCCCTCCAAAAAACAAACAAACAAACAAATAAAAACAACAAAAACAAACCCCTTTTACCTCCCCCCTCCCCATGCCTGCCACCCCACCCTCTCCCACTTATTGGCCCTGGCATTCCCCTATACTGGGGCACAAAACCTTCACAAGGCCGAGGTCCTTTCCTCCTATAGATGATCGAATTTGCAATCCTCTACTATACACATGCTGCCAGAACATTCAGTCCCACCCTGTATAGTCCTTGATTGGTGGTTGGGTCTCTGGGAGCTCTGAGGGTACTAGTTAGTAATTGTTGTTCATCCTAAGGGGCTGCAAACCCTTCAGCTTCATAGAACCTTTCTCTAATTCCTTCACTGGGGACCGTGTACTCAGTTCAATGGATGGCTGTGAGCCTCTACATCTGTATTAGTCAGGTATTGTCAGAGCCTCTTAGAAGATAGCTTTATGCTTGTCCTTCCTTCAGTCTCTGCCAAATACCCACATAAGGAGTGGCAGAGATTAACTATGGAGCAGAGACTATTACCTTTTACCTTTTAATACACTTCTTCATGATGTTGTGATCAATGCAAAAAACTTATTTTGTTTCCACTTATAATAATTTGGATGAAAATGGCCTCATGAGCCCATAGAGAGTAGCACTATTATAAGCTGGCCTTACTGGAGTAAGTGTGGCTGTGTTGGAGGCAGTGTGTTAGTTCTCTCCCTGCTGCCTGCAAATCTGTATGTAGAACTCACAGCTGATGTAGAACTCTCAGCTCCTTCTTCTGCACTGTGTCTGCCTGTGTGCCTCCATGACAATAATGAGACTAGGTCTTTCAAATGTAAGCCAGCTGCAATTAAATGTTTTTTTTTTAAAAAGTTGCCGTGGTCATAGTGTCTTCACAGAAATAAAAGGCTAGCTACGACACTATTTTAGAACTGAAATATTGCTATTCTACTGGGTGGTAATGTAAATATCTGATATGCACGGTGTCTGATATGTAACCCCAGAGAGGTTGTGACTCACAGGTTGAGAAACACTGCACTGAGACACTAGAGAAATAGCAAAACCAGTATTTGGTTCAGCGAGAGTATGTCTATTCTAGAACTGATCACTGATCTGTCAGGGGAAAACTCATATGTGTATGGGTTTCCTTGTATGTATTGGAGACAGGCCATAGATATGTTTAAAATTATGTTATTTTCCTCAATATATAATATATATTCTCTCTTATATGTAACATATGTTATCTAATATGTTTTATTATATTATTATATGTAAAACATATATAACATATTTATATATATAAAACACACACATATATACATATATATGTATATATATACATATATATACACTTCTTAGTTATAAGTTATATAATAAATCAAATATTTATATAATAGTTATATAATAAATCAAATATTATATAATAAAGTTATATAATAAATCAAATATTAGTCTGGAGAAAGATCCACCCTAGTTCCTAACCCATTCCTCAATCCTTCATCTCCCTCAAATTCATAAGAACCCAGTAAAAGGATGAGAGACTTAAGAGCATCTTGCCTAAGCCCACTGCTCTTTTGTGGCACATTCACTTTTTCTGCCTTTTCCCTCTTGTCCCTGTTTAGTTTCTTAGTTCTTTCACAAAATTCTCAAGAACTGTACCAGTTACACGTCTCACCATGTAGTCCAGGCTACCCTCAAGTTTGAGAGCTTCCTGTTTTCAGCCTCTCTGCCACTAGAATGATGTGCCAGCATATGTCATTATGCCTGGCTTCAAAAAAATAATTTTAGTGACACAAGTTTTCCAGAAATATTCAATTCTTCATAGAAATCTGTTCTATGTCAACATTCATTTGTAAGTATCAACACACATGGTGCCATTTCAGCATTTGTTCTGAAACTGTGGAGATTGAGCAAGATGCTGAATGTGACTTGCTCATCTTTGTAACTCCAAATGTCTGTTTATGGAACCTGACACCTGCCTTCAGTCACCATGATGAACAGTGTTCTATGTCTTACCTAAACTTGAAGATACTCTAAGAAGAAAGCATATGAAAATAGTACTCTCCTTGTTAAATGTGATTACCTTTAAATTTAGGTTGTAGGGTCTGGAAAGATGGCTCACCAGTTAAGAACACTGGTTGTTCTGACCTAGAACTGGGTTTGGTTTCTGGCACCCACATGGCAGCTCACATCTGCAACTCCAGTTGTAGGGGATCTGGTGCTCTCTTCTGCACTCCACAGGTACTAGATATGAATGTGGTGCATAGACATACATGTAGGCAAATATTTTACCTGTAAAATAAATTTAAAAAAACACTTTAAAAGTTAAATTTGAATTTTATTTCTATGTCCATGCATAGCTTCTTTGATGTGTTTTAGTCATTTCTTTAAATTTGAAAACTAATTTAGTATTTTACCTAAAGTTACTTGAAATTTTTCAATGAAACTCAAAAATTGTTCATTATAGCACTCCTACCCACAATTCTATTTTATAACAATTTACTTATGAAATTTCTTTATCAAGTGTTGGAAGGTCTCCTTCTAGCACTCAGAACAAATAAAATTGTAGTGGTTCCCAAAGATGCACAGGAAGACAGGTCTACATTTCTGTCCCTGTACAGAGCTTGCCTCCCACTGGGGTGCCAGCTGCTATAGCCACCCTAGTAAGCCTCAATTTGGACCTGTGTCTTTGGCATGATCTGGCCTTCTCAAGTTACCGTATCACATGCTCCAGGAAGCAATTGCTTCCAAGCATGTGGCCTGCTAACATTAATACTTGGCTGTCCCTAAGATGGCACATATAAAATAACTTAACGTTGTAAACAATTTTCAGATTGTGATGTCACTGGGCAGAGTCCCCTTTGCATATCTCTGTCCTTATTTACAAAAGAATTTTAAAACAGACACAGAAAATTTCTGGAAGACAATTAATTTGGGTTACAGAAAGAAAGGGGGTCCAGAGTATCAGTAAAGTTGTTACAGGTAGGAGATGGAAGGGCTGGAGAATACCACGTTACTTATAGAGTCTAAGGAAAAGATGTCCCTTGAAGGACCAAGTGCACACATAGGTTACAGCAAAAGAACAGGGTGCCCATGGCATTTGTTAATATACATTTTATGGGTGGGGTGCAAAAATCCTAGGAGGATGTGGCCCTACTAGAATGATTGGAGATCATAGCAATACTCCTCCCTTTTCAGTCAACCAAGAAGAAACGTTAACCTCAGTGTTATTTGGCTTAGGCCTGTAATCATCTGATAGCTGTTCTGTACAGCCTAGAACTCAGGCTGTGTATAAGAGAGGAAGAAATGATATCCAGTAGCTTTGGGTGCCTCAGGTTCTCCTTGATGCTTGCTTTCCTGAGCTCTATGGAGAAAAGCTCGCTGAATACACTGCCATTTGTTGACCTTTTGAGTTTTGGGGTCAATTCAAACTTCTTTCTTCTGTCAGGTCATTTCTATCCTTGATTTTAGTCACAGGTTATAGCTTGAAGAAAAGCCTGATTTAGCCATGGAAGACCAGCTTTTAACTATAAGCTAAAAGCATCTAGTGAACTGTTAGTGCCTGTGCTCCCAGAACAACCCTAGCTCAGCTCGGTTGCTTCCTAGTTTATAATGCAGCTGCAATGGGTTTGGATTCCTAAACCTGGAACGCATTAACGTTAGTAAATTAGGTGAGTGGTTGAGGAAAAGGGGGGTTCTCTATGATGCCTTTAAATGTAACAGTAACAATTTAAAAAATAAAAACAGAAAAATCTCCACCCCCACAGTGAAGTATCATGACTTCCTCTTCGCTACATTCTGGCATTTTATGGCTCTACCAAGCCAATCATGTTCTGAACACACACAAAACTGAAATTCCCTGAAAAAGCCACATGAAAATTGAAGTTTCTTCAGACTGATCAAGGATCAGAACCTTCTGAGTGTGGAGAGTTAAAGTGTTGCAAATTGAATATCAAAGTTATCTTAAGCTAACTTAAGTCTGTCTAAGAGCCACTTACCACCCATCTCTGTATCTGCTCTAGCAGCATTTGCACTGCCAGGCAAAACCTTTGAAAATATTAAAAGAACATTCACACTTATCCCAAAGCTCAAAATGTCAATAAATAGCTTCGGAGACTTGCAGCAGAGACTCCTCTGCCTTACTGTAACTGGCCTACCTACAGTCCACACCAATACAAAAGAGCAGAGTGTCTGTGGTAGATCATAGTAAATGGCTTGTCTGTGAAATACAGACACACGTAAGAAAAAAAAGCCCTTCTATGAACTTGGAAGGGAGGACTATACTGAAAGATAAAATTCTAGAACAATTTAGAGGCTAGAGATAAAAGAGCAAGCTTTGATTTGAATACACTGTGCACATGAGAAGGGGGTTCAAGAAGTTGCCTCTGGATCCTCCTTGGCTTCCTGCAAGCTGTGGAAAAATCTCAGATTTCCTCGCAGACTTAAGGCAAAGTCAGAAAACCTAGGTCCTGTCAAAACTCTGGGAGAACACTTGCTGAGTAATCATACTACGCAAGATGTATTCAGTACCTCTGCCTGGGTATTCGAACATTGATGGCCCAGTGATGTGCGTCCTCTAGCAAGCCTCCACATCCTAAAGGTTGCATAATCTCACCAAACATTGCCATCAGATGTTCGAATACCCAGGCTTATGTCTAACGTGTCTCATTGACGTAGCTATACTCAGGAAATTACATTTTGATAAATTCCCCTCACATGCTGCTGGAGCCCAGATCCACGAAGGCAGAGGTACTCATTTATCTATGCCCAGTAAGGTACGTCCTCTAGCAAGTGATCTCTCAGCTTCCTATTCTGAACATCTGCCTCCCCTGCCATTATGGACTCTCCCTCTGGAACTGGAACTCTTCCTTCTCAAATCACTTTTGATTATGGTGGTATATTATATACAACAACAAAAAGTAACCAGCACACTGAGCCTCATCCACTACGGTCTGGTCAGTTATTTAGTGTATGGTGTTTATGGATCTGTATTTTAAATTAGCTTCTTTACAGCATGATAGCATTATACAGAAGAATCCACTTCTATAGAAAGGTTTGCAGTTTGTGCTGCATAGCTGAACTCTCAGGTTCTCCACAATTGAGGAGCCCTTTCAGGTAGATAGATGCACTTTTGTTTTTCTGGAATACTTCAGAAAGAGAGAAAGAAAGAAAGAAAGAAAGAGAGAGAGAGAGAGAGAGAGAGAGAGAGAGAGAGAGAGAGAGAGA
>JADRCD010230321.1:46695-66953 GCA_019843815.1 Montemys delectorum
TCTAGAATTTCAAATAGCTCCATCTAAAACTTTCATTTGGATGGAGTGTGTGTGTGTGTGTGTGTGTGTGTGTGTACAGATTCGTGCTGCTGAACTTCAGCAGGGGATATCCACACCCACTCCTGAAATTAAAATAGCAATACCAATCATTAATAACACAGTGAACTTGTATTGTTTTGTGAGACAGGGTTTTGGAATACAGCCCAGGCTGTCCTTGAACTCATGAACCTCCTGGCCCAGTTTCCCTGGGCTAGAATTAAAGGTGTGCGCTGCCATAATTGGCTGAATGATTTTTAGTTAAGGTACAAACCTGCTATATGAATTAGCTAAGTCAGCCTTATTCAAAGTATAGTAACTCATTAGTCTATTTGCTAATTGTACTTGTGGCCTGAGAAGACCTTGCTGAATTCCAGGTAGGACACATGAAAACTTCTCATAGGCCTGGTTAAATTTGCATGCTAATGTAGCCATGGATTTCTTCTTTAATTGAAACAGTTCTTTGGGTGGCTTACATTCTCCCCATGTTGATATCCTTCCATAGACTTGTTCCTTTTCGGAGTAGCCATGGTTACATACGAGTCCCGGTGTGTGCTATACTATTCACCTTTCTCCGGACTCTGACAATACAATATAACACAAAGCAGGAAGGATTTATAGGGACTCACAGTCTCAGGGCTCAGTTCATGGTCAATGGCCTCATGTGCCTGGTCAGAGCATCTGGGTAGAAGAGACATGTTCATGTCGTGGCAGACAGGAAGGAGAGAGAAAGAAAGGGGGAGGGGAGGGAGAGGGAGAGGGAACCAACTGGAGCCTACTTATAACCTCTCAACATTTGGACCTAGTGACCATCAAAGCCTCGTCCCCCAGAGTGCCAACCACTTCCCAAGGCAGCAGCACCAGACGGGAATCACGCGTCCAACACACAAGCTTGTGGAGGGGTGTCTCATGACTCAGGGATCAACCTTCTTGTTCCACTTCACTAGGCAGCAGCAGCTTCTTCAGGGAGCATGCTCTTACTGTATTCACACTTGCCCTGAATTAAAGTTAAGCATATCTGAGGAATATACTCAGTCCTAGAGACTTGCCTTGTTCTATTGGACCCCTGCTAACATGGAAGACCCTGCTTACGACTATGACTAAAGCATCAGGGAGCGGTAGGGCCATAGGAGGTCCTTTCCTGTACCACAGTGAACACTAACCCTTCAAAGTCCTCAGGTGTGAGTGCTTGTGGAGGGCACAGTCATAAAGGCACGTTCGTGAGGGCACATGAGAACACAAACAATTGCACACATGTACACACATATTCCCACATACACACATACCTATGTAGGCACATACCTATGCATGCACAGATGTGGATACATACAAATGCACACATATTTGTACACACATTCACATGGGTATATGCACACATAAACATGTATGTGTGCATAGATATTCACACAAAGCAATTTATGCATATGCATGCACATATGCACACTCATAATCATGTAAACACACACATATAAGCATGTGCGCAGATACATAGCTGGAACACCTGCTCGTACACAAACACATAAACATGCACACACACATACACATGTACACAAATATGCACATGGATGCACATACATTTGCCCATGTACACACACTCACATACATATAAAAATGTACAATGCATGAACATATTTATGTACACATAAACACACATATGTGTGTGTTACGGGTGCACATGCGCAGATACAGGAATGACCTGCTTACCACCACCCCCCCAAAAGGTGTTTGATTAAGAACAAAAGAAGCCTGGTGTGCCAGTGCAAAGCTATGTCCAGCAGTGAATGAGGATCATGACTATTAGGGCTACAGAGAGAAACCATAATGTCTCAACAAAAAAAGAAGGAAGAGGAAAGAAGATAAAAACAGCCCAAGCAACAGTACTTACTCATATCTAGATTAACATTAATTACTGTTTCATCAAACCCTTCCAACAATCTTTTTCTTCATTAAGTTCAAAGGTACGACCCATATATAAGTTTCACAACATGGCACTTTTACAATTGTCGTACAAATCACTCTTGGATTGTTGAGTCCAGTGAAGAAGCAGTGTGGTACCTTTGAGGCTCTAAGCTATTTGTTGGCTGCTGGCTAGCAGTCTCCCCTCTCTGGAACTCATCTGTCAAGCTGAGTCAGTGATGACTAGGGCCAAAAGGAGTCTGGTGGTAAATTCACTGAACTCCAGCTGGAATAATGAACTGCTGTTTTTAACCTATTTAATTAACATGATTTCATTTCTAGAAAGATTAAAATCCAGTGTCAGTCAGGATTCAAGGAAATAAGCGTGTGCAAAGCACACAGATGGTGATACAAACCACTGAACTTTTCTGAAGGGTAATTTGGAGCATGTGAAAACCCCTGGATCTGTTTGTCACATCGATCTAGTGATTGCTTTTCTAGGACCTGATCAGAAATTGCTCAGGAAAAATGTAACAAAGTTTGATGATCAACATTGTTTGCAGAGCACCATTCATAATTACATAAAAATCAAAATAACTCCAGGCCTGGCCACATGGTGGGAAGTACTCATGTCAACCAAGGTGCATTCAATGATAACATGACATGCAATTCTTCAATGTAGTTTCAGATATATTGAGGTGAATATATTTATTTTAGGACTTGAGGGCCTTGTTACATAGTTGAGATTGGCCTCAAACTCACTTTGTAGCCTAGGCTGACCTAACACAACCCTGCCAGTATCTCCCAAGTACTGGATAATCAGCATGCATGCATCACTTTCTTCAGGTAAAATGTTATTAACAAATTTGTATGTGTGTGTGTGTGTGTGTGTGAGTGTGTGTGTGTGTGTGTGTAACTATATACATTGTTGCTTAGTTTACAAATATGCCTACACAAATACTTATAAGAGTACAAGTATTGTAGCCTTATAAAACTATACATTTAAGGTATTTTTAATTATGTCCACTTGCATTTTTATAAAGTGAGTGGTGGCAGATTCTGGAGCTGCAGTTATAGGAGACTGGGAACTGCCTGGTGCAGGTTCTGGAAACTGAACTTTGATTTTCTGAAAAAGCAGTATATGCTCTTAACCACTGACACACATTTCCAACCACAATGACAGAGAAACATGAGGGAGAGGAACAGCATTTTATGTGTGGGTATGCACGTACTTACATATGTAAGAAAAAAAGCCTAAAGTAACACAGAGTAATACTTTCATAGTGGCAGTCATGGTGGAAATGAAATCATAGTATACAAATTGTTTTCCTTGAGAGTCCTGTATTTCTACCAGTTTTTAAAACCAGTACATTTTTATTTTATGTACTTACTTATTTTATGTATGTGTCTGTTCTTGGAAACCTTAAAACACTGAATTACTATCATAACTTTTTCAAGGCACTTACTCTGTGGCTTAAGTTGGTCTTGAGCTCCCAGTCCTCCCACCTCAGCCTCCTAAGCTGGGGTTAATAGGCCCATAATGCCACACCTGGTTTTTACTATAGACTTGTGCTCCCTTTTCTGACTCCCACACTTCCTAAGGAAGAGAAGGTTCCATATATGGACTTTCAACAGTATAAGAGTTATCGTTCATGGACTAGAGCCCAACTTTTATTCCAGCTTACACTCTCTTCTCCTGTATGACACACCCAGAGTCTCAAATCAAGGCTTAAAGCAGCCAACCTAGCATGACAGTAAAGGCAAGTGACATATTGACCCCTTTAGCACTCATTGTGCATTTAAATAATAGATCACAGTCTGGAGCTACGAGGAGAAGAGAGCAGCCCCACACTCCATCATCTCTCTAGGTATGAATTTTGTCATTACTATGTTTGCCTCATGTTGCAGTACATAAAGACCGTATTTATGATTGATGGCAGCAGATGGGCAATTTATTCTGCTGTTTACTTTTTATGGGGATGAAGTGGGAGTAAGTGCAGCCAGAACACTCAGTAAGCATTTGCTAATGTCCTCGATTGACCAAGACATACAGGGAGATTATCTGTGGCCCACAAGCACAGCCCTGGCTTCTTGGGATCTTTGCCCAGCAACAAAGGGAAGGGGTGACAGACATGACATTTCAGAAAATTCCATAGTCTCCTGTTAATCTGGTGTCATTTTCTCCACTTCTTAGATATGTGAGGCAGGGAAACTGTCTCCAAGGTTACAGAGGTCAGAGATATTAGGACTAAGGATTCACATCTGAGTGTAGGATCCTGAAGCCTATTGCAGTACTGCCTCAGTCTTCAATTTTATTCTTTCCAGTGGTCGTTTCTAAATTAGGGATGCACACACATTCTCCCACCCCCACCCTTCTTATCATTAAATAGTTAGAACTAAATTTGATTTGATACCTAATGACCTCACAGAAGGCTCTGGGACACAACTTACCCTTCAGAAATCATCTATGCTTGAAGTAAAGGCATTGAGTTGGGAAGTCTCATGTCTGCCCATCTGCAGCTGAGAATCATCCTACGTATCCCATGGGCAGAGCAGTTTTATAACCCAAGGGCAGTAAAAGAAGAGAGTGGGAGTTGGAAACTATCTAAGATAGTTTGGGCAGAATAACACCAGTGATCCAAAGACAAGGGTGGGGCAGCTGCAGAAAGCTAAGTCCAAGTCAGCATGCAGAAGGATCAGCTAGTCATTGGCTCACCTACTGTGATGAGAACAGCCTGAACTCCATGGAGTGGCTTAATAAGCTTCCTCTTCTGAGTGTTTTGTTGAAGAGATGATGTAATCGTTTCCAGGGTTCTTCGTGGCCCACCACTAATCTCATATCTTCATTTACAAAGGTACCTTTAAACAAATGACTTTCATCAGTACAATACATTACATGGATGACGTTCTGCTACTTGTCACAATGAATGTGACTGCTTTGGTCAGATTGACACAGCCTCTGGTACACATGGGGCAGGGGAAGACAAACTTGACTTGTAAACTAAATGGTCCATGTTAAGCGAGCCATGGTGGTATATGCCTGGTAACTCCAGAACTTTGGAGGATGACTCAGTAGGATCATTCATTTGAGTCTAACTTGGGCTTAGACTGGGACCATGTCTCAAAAAAAAAAGTTCTATTTTATAAAATAATTTTGGATTTGTAATAGATTCCCCTGGCCCTCAGCTTTCTGTCACACGGCCATCTTAAGTCACAGGACTTATCTCTCAAAACTGAGAGGTTAACAACAACAGTTTCTTCTTTTGTGGTTTTAAGATCTACTCCAGTGCTCCACAGTGGTTCTGGAGCTTCTGCCTGCTGACCCCATCCATCTTAAAGGTAAGTTTTCTTTCACTGTTTTTTTTTTTCTTTTTTAACAAGGGGTAACCATTAATTCAGATTCATTCTTTCTAATAGGCAATCTCTCACCCTTATCTGTGACATACTAGTTGGCAGGGATCAAACTTGCCATGAATCTACACTGAGGAGCAATTTCTAAGATGTTACAAAGCAGTGAAGGAGGCTGGCTAATGAAATGAACCTGCACATTCTCAGAGTCCATTACAAGTTGGCATAAGTACTGCAAAGAAGAAAGAATAGGCCACTATGGATGCACTGACCAATGACTAAGTAGATTCCAGAACAGGCAAGCAGTTACTTCTTTGCCTCCTTCTGAGCCAGGGAGAAGCAACAGGTTCATCAGTGGGAGCTCATGAATTTGATTTGAGACTCAAACAGAGGCAAGAAGTGGGCAGTAAGAGATATATTCAGACCTCAGGGTGGCAGCTTGCCCCATTTCTTCTAAATGGATGCAATTTCTTCATTCATTCTGACTCCCAGTGACACTATCCATATATCTGCTTTATGACATTTACCTTAATCAACAATAAAAATAATTTACCTTATTCATGTGCTATTTTTTTTCTCTACTGGTTTTCTGTCAAAGGCTTAATGCTTCATACAGCATTTCTCATCAATTCTCTCTCCAAATCACCTATCACAATATCCTGTGAGGGAGCAGGGTGGGGGGAGGAATTTACTCTCAGTAGTCAGTAAGGCAAAAGGGCCCAAGGTGAAACTATACGCTGGTCACGTATACATGAGAACAAAGAGAGCAGAGTTTAATTACAGCCAGCAAGGTGTCTGCCAAGGTTGGTGACTAGCAACAATGTCAGTCAAGATGCCAAGGTCAGCAGCTAACAAACAAGTCAAACATGGACAGGAGGCATGAACAATCTCTTATGCGTGAACACATTCTCAATTGGAAGAGTAGCCCATGACCATGATCACTTCCCTGGTTGAGCCAAAGGGCCACAAACTGACCATGTGAGTCCCTCCAGTAGCTTGGTCTAAAACATGGTTAGAGAATTACCCATTCTCAATAGATGACCTCAGTCTTTGTCCAGCTTTGCCATAGATCTCATAAATTACCCCTAGACAAGCAGCTCGGTAGTTTCTCCCTTAAAGCCCCTTCCCAGTCTCAGAAACTTCTCTCATTTTTCCTTAATTTTCCTTAATAAATATGCTCCTGCCACACTTGCCTCGCCTTTGTCTGTCTCTTTTAAAGAAGTTGGGAGCCACTGTCTCAGGTGGACTTCTGTTGACCAGTGATGGTCCCTGAGACATGCACCCCTACGCTGAGAAAGGCTCTGTAGCTTTCTAAGATCTTCATCAGTACTTAGGGAGTCTTAATGGATGGGATTTAAAGGTTTGTGAGGTGTGACTTCCTGGTATTCTATTCACCCCAAACAGGGTACCCATGATATCTTAGCTACTTTTCTATCCCTGAGAGGAGACACCACACTAAGGCAACTTATAAATGAAAGCATTTTACTTGGGGCTTGCTTACAGTTTCAGAGGGTGGGTCCATCTATGCTCATCAAGGCAGGGAGCATGGCAAGTGGCAGGGAGGCTCAGTTCCAGGGCAATCCACAGGCAGGAGGCAGAAAGAGAACAAGATAACTGGGACCAATGTGGATGGGCTTTTGAAACCTTACAGCCCATAGCCCAGTGACACCCCTCCTCCAACAAGGCCACATGTCCTTCAACAAGGCCATACCTCCTAATCTTTCACAAGTGGTTCACCAACTGTGGAGTAATCATTCAAATATATAATAATCTAGATGAGAAAACTGGAAAATTAAGACACTGGAAAATTTTAAAGGGTGAATCTGGAAGAGATTTTGTCACCTACGGTTAATACCACTGACCTGAATTATGCATAAAGAGGATGGATGCAAGAAAGGAGTATATAGCCTTGGCTACATTATTGTCCCTTTAATATTGGTTTCAAAAATGTAGTGAGAATACATGCTAAAGATTTGTCATGAGCCCTGGGTAAAATTATTGAATTTATACAAGAAGTTTAATTACATTATTGATGTTCACAACTTCTCAATGGCGGGTTGTGAGACAGCCTCAAACTTTCTGTCCCTGTGTACTCACTTATTGGAAATAATATTATCATAATTTAAGGCTCATTTGAAATGAGATATTTATATGAGTTCCCAGCATATATTAGGAAATCTTTTAGCATAATAATAACATTTACTGTGCATTTATTGTGGGATAATTATTAGATTTGAGGGATGTCAGGGAATTCTTTTTTGCACATAATGGATTTTATATGTTGGTGATTTAAATTTTGCATCTACATTCAAATGACTACTAAATATTGAAAAGTCTTATACTAAGTGTTCTTCCTTGAGAAAAGTCCTGGATATGCAATTTATAATACCCTTTCACATTATAAACAAACTGACATTGAAGTTCTTATTTTGTTTTTGAATCAAGTATCATTTAGAGGTGTCTTGAGAGTGCTCAATCAAGGGTATCCATTGGTTTCAATTGTGAGCATGCATGTGTGTGTGTGTGTGTGTGTGTGTGTATGTGTGTGTATGTGTGTGTGAGTGTATGTGTGTGTGTATGTGTGTATGTGTATGTATTTGTGTGTGTGTGTGTGTGTGAGTGTATGTGTGTATGTGTGTGTGAGAGAGAGAAAGAGAGAGAGAGAAAGAGGAAGAGAGAGAGAGAGAGGGAGGGAGAGAGAGACAGAGTATGACACATAGAGAAAGGTATTCTTGTATGCCTAAGCATGTGATGTGAACACTAGGAATTAGTAAAACGTGTTTTCACATACTGTTTTCCACCTAATATTTTGAGACAGGGTCTCAAATCTGGAGTTCACCAAGTGGCTAAATTGGCCAGGGAGCCACCTGATTCTACCTCCAAGTGCTATTATTACAGGCAAGCACTGTAATAATTTCTCCGTGGGTACTGAGGACCTGAACTCATATCATCATGCTTGCCCAGCAACCCTTTTGCCCACTGAGCCATCTCAACCTCTCGAAATACAAATATTTTAAAAATTTCACGACAAGAGTAAGTGGATTTGTATGCATTATGTCTTGCAATTTTTTCCCCTACCAATTTTAATCTTTGGATAGGTACATGTTTCTCTTCTTTGAAAGGATAATTCACATTAACATGCATAATCTTAATTTAAAAATATGTTTTTTGTTACTGCTAAAAAGAAGATGACACAGGCACTGTTAGTTCAGAGTATACTATTCCCACAGCTCTTCTGAGTTTGGTTCCCCCCACATCCCACTTCACATCTTTTGCTCCAAGCCTCCCAAAGCCTTGTAATCAATTCTTTCTTATTTTCTATTGTATTTCTGGAACTGGAATTCTAAACTGAAACAAAAGGTTGGAGAGATAAAATAATGATAGCCCTAAAAATTGGATGAGGGCCAAGGGGTCACCTTCTGTGAGCTGCAATTATTTTGTAGTATAAAAAGAGGCTGAGCAGGAAACATTAGACAATAATCACTCCAGACAATTGCTCCAGCCTCCTACACGGCCTACCCAAAGGGATCAGTTAAGATGTCCTTAGTGGAACCTGACTTGGCTTGCAGTCTTAGTTATAAACTCAATGTATTTATTAGTACTTCTAGTTCTTTGGAAACCTTGCAACTTCCTAGAAGCATGAATATTTTAATTTGGAAAGTTAAGAGACCAGGCATCATGGGATATGTGTCTTATTCTTTTATAGTGTAAGAAGAGAAAAAATGACACGTCTTCTGTAAAGTAATTCTAAACAGATGAGTTCACACAGAACACTAAAGTGGAAACTTCTGGTTCTTTGGAAAGTTAGTTATAGCAAATGATGCTTTGCTGGGGCACACAAGTGAAAGGATGTTTGAATATAGCAGGCACATGAAAGGACTCTTGATGAAGGAGTATAGAGATGACCCCACGGACAGTGGGAGACAGGCACTGAGCTTTGGTTTGGTTTCCTCCCCCTCGCTATTTTTCACTAAAAAGGTGAGTGTATTGGTCCGCCTTACATCGTGTTGTTGAGCTCAACTTGTGGTAAGGCTGCCATTGAAAGAAACTTACAAAAGAACTGCTTATGAAGTTCCTGCAGCAGCTAGCCACTTATGCGGCCTTGCCTCAGGCCCACTGTTGACCTGGCAAGCTGCGTGGTGTCTGCTTGCTGAAAGGACTCACTGTAGCTGCTGGTTTGTGCCTTGTGTCTGCCTGCCTAGAGGACTGGTCTGCAGCTGCTGAATCATATTCTGTGTTTGCTACGGAACTGAACTGCTGCCCAAGAAGTTTGCACTTACTCCCAAAGAACTAGTGCTGAACTGGTCCACTTCCCCAATATCCTAATAACTTTTCTCTTCTGCTACCTCTGCTGGATGGTACATTAGAGGAGAGATTGAACCCTTATTCAAAATAGGTAGCAAAAAAATTTATTCTTACAGAACATAATGTTGTTTTACATGGTTAAAGGACACACCTTTAACCCTGGAACTTGGAAGAAAGGGACAGGTGGATCTTGGTGAGTTCTAGGCCATTCTGGTCTACATAGAAAGTTGCAGGACAGTAAGGTCTACATAGTGAGACCCTGTTACAAATAATAATAAAAAAAAACTAACAAAAAAAAGTTATTGTGGCGAATTTCCAACAAGCTTTCTGGGTACTAACAGTTCTCCTTGGCCCAGCAATGACATTATGAAAAATAATTCATCTATTTTTTCCTCCACACCCTTCCATTATAAGATTGCCCTTGGAAGCACACTGCTGCCATCTTCAGGAGCCTAGCTGTTTGCCAAAAATATCACACCTGTGCTGATTGACTGTTACTCAAAGGATAGGATCGAGAGCGTCATTGGACAGTCACCTTTTCTAAGCAGCTGTACAAATTGTACCCTAACTATATATGGTCTTCAGGTCTTTCTTACGAAAAAGCTGAAATTTATAGGTAGAGAAGAACTAAGGGAGGGGGTCCTCTTATGTAGCAATGGGGAAGTCATCATCCATATAGGTTACATATCTTCCAGTATGACTGTTTTAAGGTCCACCACACTCCTGCAGATCTTGGAGTGTGTCTGCTTTAAGGTCCTCCACATTCCTGCTCATTCTACTCACCTATTTCTCTGCAAGTAAAGCTTAATAAACTCATTTGATTACCCCCTACACACACACACACACACACACACACACACACACACACACACATACACACAGTGAAATTTGGTGGATTTACACCTAGGTTTATCATTGAGACTATAGAAGGAGGAAATAGGCTTTGTTTACATCACCCCTAGGAAACGAATTTTTAACAAAACCCTCTAAATTTGTGATATTGTTAATAAATGTATCACACATCATTGACACTTTAATTCATTACTGAGATGATTTAGTTAATAACAATGTAGCACTTTATTTGAACTTGAGCATATAATTATTTTTGAATGTGCATTAACACTTTCATCCCTTTGAATCCTACCACTCTGAGAACTATGTACTTTGTTAGTGGTTAAAATAAATTCACAGGGCAAATGTTAGCGCAGTTTTTATTTAGTTTAATACCTTAAATTCTCTCTCTCTCTCTCTCTCTCTCTCTCTCTCTCTCTCTCTCTCCCTCTCTCTCTCTATCTTTCTGCAACAGGTAGCCCTAAATGAAATGCCTTCCTTTATAAGTTGCCTTGGTTATGGTGTTTTGTAATGGTAACAGAAAAATAATAAAGATACCACAAATAAAATGCAAACTAAAATTAGTTTGAGATTCTTAGTCCAGTTTGAATAGGTATGATTAAAATAAATGACAACAAATCTTTTCAAAAAAGATGACAAAAAGAGAACTCTTGCCTCTGGTTGGTGACTGGATAAACTGTGCACTGACCATGGAAATTTAAAACCAGAGCTATCACATGACTTATATATTTCACTCCTTGGCATATACCCAAACCATTCTATGTCTTCAAGAAGAGATCCTTGAGCACTCAGGTTCATTGCTGCTCTGTTTCTTCACAGCAGGAAGCAGATAAGTTGACATGTCTATCAAGTGATGAATGAATAATGAAAATGTGAATTACTATATATATATATATATATATATATATATATATATATAATGGAATTTTATTCAGCAGTAAAGAAAAATGAAAATTTCAAGAAAGTGGATGGAACTGAAAAACATACTGAGTCAAATGACTCCAACCCATAAGGAAAAATGTTGTACGGCAACATAATAAAAGTCTAGGAATAAGTTCAAAGATTCAAAACCATCTGGTATTTAAAGAAAAGCAAAGGACTCATATTTGGAAATGCACCCTTTCCAAAATGCTCTTGGAAACACTCTATCTCTATATAGAAGAATGAAACTATACTTTCCACACTCCTTATCATTTACAGTAATTTCAAAGTAAAATCGAAACTATCAAATATAACAACATAAAGCCACAAGAAAATGGGGAGAAGTTAATGAAGTCAGCAGAGGTTTGCTTTATGAAAAGAATATCAGCAGAAAAACTGAGATTTGAAAATATAACCGATACTTTTTAAATGTGTTTATGCCTACAGACCAGTGTTATTCTCACCTTTGGTTAGGAAAGTATCTTTCTGCGGTGGGCAGTGGATAACGTAGAGGCTCATACCTGGTCAAAAAGCTAGAATAAGAGCTGAACTAAGTGACTATTGCATGCATAGCTCCAAATGGGATGCTTCTGTCACTTCCTCCCCCCACACACCTGCCCATGCATATGCACAGTATGTCTCAAGAATGTTCCTCCCTCAAGATTATAAGAGCAGGAAGATGAAGAAGCGAGCTATGGAACTCTTTCTCCGATCTGAACAAGACATGGTCAAGGTACTCACAAAACCATGGCAACTGCAATCAACTTTCAAGCATAGATGGGGAGATGAACATGGGACCCTAGCCCTATGGAGCTGAGAAGCTACCGTCAGTGGATGGCTGCTGCTCTTTACGGGCTAGCCACTGGCAAGTTATCCATAATCCAGTCAATAACCCTACACCCATGCACATGCAAGAAAGGCTAGTTTCATTTAAAAGGTTGCAAAAAAGGACATAGAACTAAGAAAGGAATGTATTGGGGAAAAGAAGGGTTCTGGGAGGGAATTGGGGGATGAATTTGATCAAGACACATTATATATATATGTATACATATATATAATTGTCAGAGAATACATTGCTTTATAAAGAAAATAAGACATGAAATTAGAAAAATAACATTATATATAACAAACTCAATAAGTTACTTTGAAAAAATTAGAGTGGTTCCTATTATCCAGCACATAGAATATACGGTGCACTTTCCCAAAGCCTTTATACATGGAGATTCAGTACAGAATATTTTTTTAAAACATTGTACAAAGATTTATTAAGAGAGAGATGATGTGACACATTTATAATTATGTTAGGTGACATTGAAACTATCTCAAAATGAATTACTTTGTTATACAATGAACATATGAATCCAACATATGTGAATGGCGTCTTTAGAATGCTTGATGAACTTTGTAGACACACAGAATTTTAAAGAAATAAAAAGGGGGTATGGTTAATGTTTAAGAACTAGAAATAAGTATGCTTTAGGAGCTGGGAATGTAGCTTAGCTGACGGAATGGTTGCCTAGCATTCACAAAGGACTGAGTTTGATCCTCAGAACAACATAAACCAGATGTGGATGTTTCATGCCTGCAATCCTAGCATTTGAGACCTAGTGCCAATGGGTTCAAGGTCATCCTCAACAACAGAGAGAATTTGAAGTTGGCCTGGCTGCCTGAGACCCTGGCTCTCAAATCAAACAAAAATACAGCCAGTGTTTTAGCCCTCAACAGTGTCAATAATATGCTACCATAAATCTTTTGGATTGTACCTTCTAACACAGAAATGTGAACCTTTTGACCTTGAAATATGAAGCACACCTAGAAGCACGCCATAACATATTCAGAGATGTCTTGGGGCATTTGTAGTATATGAACTGTAGCCTGTATACATCTGTGAAAATTCAGTAGCAAGCAAAACATAACCAGCACTTATTATGTGGCCACATATCTTGTAAATTCTTCTTCTGAACAAAACACACTGAATAATGTGATGGCTTTCAAACTTGGCCATCTCCTTCTTGGTTTTTGTTTGTATATATTATGGATTATAGGAATTTCTAAAGCTTGTTTAGTAAAAACTGTACTTTGTCTATCTGTCCATTGAAGCCATTGTCCTATTAGCTCAATGGTCAGCTATTGATTTACAGAGATTTTCTTACATGCATGTGCTTCTAGTGTTACACATAAGTACCACACACGAATAGACCATTCTTAATATTTTTATATGGTATGCATGTATGTTAAACGTGTGTGTGGCCAGACTGTGGTGGCACATGCCTTTAATCCCAGCACTTGGGAGGCAGAGGCAGGTGGATTTCTGAGTTTGAGGCCATCCTGGTCTACAGAGGGAGTTCCAGGACAGCCAGGACTATACAGAGAAACCCTGTCTCGAAAAAAACAAAAAACAAAACAAAACAAAAAACCAAAAAAAAAAAGAAAAAAGTGTGTGTGTGGTGAATGCCTTTACCAACCACCCAGGAATCAGCAACTTTGTCTTTTCTTAACTTTCTGCTTTTTCAGAGTTTGAAGGTCAAGCAAGGTGAGAACTGAGGGTCCTCATTTAGGTCTTTTCTAAGCATGTGCTGGGCTGGGAACATCCACATTGTTCCATAGACTACAGAAATGTTTACAAAGTCCCAGTGCCCAAGGCTTCATTACATAGGCTTTGCTTCACAAATGGTTGATGAAGATGGCTCTTCTGCTTTGTCCAGATGGAAATGTATGGCTAGACAAAAGGTGGCCTCTGCCCTGTTGGCAGTTCAGGGTTTTTGAGTGTAAGTAAGCTCTGAGGACAAGTGATTGCTTAGACAAGAGATTACAAGACAAGCAAACCCTCAGGACAAGAGACCATGGCTCTTAAAACAAAAGTCTTACAGATTCAGCTGCTCAGCTCATATTGGCTCTAAACGTTGGCTGCCAGCAGTCTATTATTCAGAGTTCTTAAATACCAGCAGTGGCTAGCATGGGCCATATCCAGTGCTGACCGACATTACTACTTCCTTTTTCCTTCTTTCTTTTTTTAAAATTTATTTTATTTATTTTACATTTCAAATGTTATCTCCTTTTCCATTTTCCTCTCTACAAACCCCCTACACCATCCTTCCTCACCCTGCTTCTATGAGGGTGCTCCCCCACCCACCTACCCACTCCAATCTCACCACCCTAGCATTCCTCCACACTGGGGCATCAAGCCTTCACAAGACCAAGGGCCTCCCCTCCCATTGATGCCAGATAAGGCCCCTTCAGCTCCTTTAGCCCTTCCCCTAACTCCTCCATTGAGGTTCCTGTGCTCATTCCAATGGATGGCTACAAGCATCCACATCTGTATTGGTCAGGATCTGGCAGAGCCTCTCAGGAGACACCTGTTTCAGGCTCCTGTCAGCAAGCACTTCTTGGCATCCACGATAGTGTCTGGGTTTGGTGTCTCCATGTGGCATGTATCTCCAGGCAGGGCAGTCTCTGGATGCCCTTTCCTTCAGTCTCTGCTCCTCTCTTTGTCCCTGTATTTCCTTTATAATCAACTGGCATTGCTAATTCTTAACTAATGATATTGAAAACCTCAGCTCCTAGCATCAGTCATCACCAACAGCAGTACGGTGGGACTAATGTTAAAGTTCTTAAACTTTGGGTATCAAGACCCTTTACCTGCAGTGCTCACTACTGCTTTGGAACTTGTCTACTGACTAGGAAACTCCAGCCTCCCGACCTTGAGTCCCTATAATTTTTGCCTTCACTGAGTTCTCTGCTATTTCTTACTTCCTATTTACCTTCTTAGTATTCCCACTGACCCTCAGCATCTCATACACTACAACTATCGTCCATGATTATTCTGCCATGTTTCTTTCCTCAGCTGCCTCTGCCATTGCTACTGCTGTCTACACTGTTTCTGCCCCTGCCTCTGCTCCTGCCAGCTTCTTCAAGTCACCAGCTCAGACTGCCACAAAGAGCACGAATTCAATGCCAGTTGGCAGAAAGTCTTTAGAGAGGTTTAATGTGGCAACAGTAGACAGACTTTCTTGAAATAGATCTGGCAAACCCAAGAAGTATGTGAAGTGGCCTGTTAGCTTACACAGAAAAGGGGTGTGGGACAGATGCCACAAGCAAATGGATGAAAACCCAGCACACGCAGCCCTGCATGCAAATGAGAGGCTGCACAATCTGGGCTAGTCACAAACTTTCTGCTCAGGAAGATAAAGTTCTCCTCTGGCTCAGATGAAGACAGCTGTAGGGTCATCCATTAGTCACCCAGGGTTGGCTCTGTCTTGGAGCACCGTTTTCCATTACTGGTCTGGTCTACACAGAATGCTCTGACTTGCGTGTAAATTCAGCCAGGTTACAGTGGTTCCTGGCAGCTGGCTGGATGTTTTCAGAGTGACTGCAAAGTATGTGGGACACATGAGCAGGCAAGAGGAAAACTTGCTTTCTAACAAAGGGCCTATCAATTCTACTCTGAACACTTCTAATCATTTGCCAGAAGCATAAAATGCATGCTTATGGGGTTGAGGGGATGGCTCAGTGGTTAAGTGCACTCATGATTCTTGCAGAGGAACTGGGTTTGATTCTCAGTATCCAGATAAGGTGGCTCAAGATCTAAGGAGCTTGGTAAGTATCTGCACACATGTACACACACACACACACACACACACACACACACACACGCACATGCACACACGCGCACGCACACACACACACCAGTTAAAAATAAAACTAAATCTTTAAAATAAAACTAACAAACAAATGAAAAATGTTTAGGTCTGAATTGCTTGTCAGTCAACCTATTGTTTGGTGTAAAGTTTAGAAATGAAGTAGGTGGTCAGATGTTGCACAACGGAAATGGTGAGAGCTTTGTGGACTATGGCAGGGGGTCATTGAGATATTTTTGCCTACCATATTATAAGATATGTATGGAACTGTGCTTTCACATAAGGGAATTGTAAATTTTAGTTGAAAAATTTGCTCACTCATTTGCGTCTAATGTTTAGGGTACACACAATCTGTTTTTATTATGAAGCTCTATTGCGTTCTATGTGCAGTTTAAAAAAATGTTCCCATACAGCTTTTTGTGGTGTCCTGCTCCAATTTTCCATATTTTGAACATTCTAAATATTTTTTGATGGCTAGTTTTTGTCAACTTGACAAAATCCAGAGTCAGATAGGATGAAGGGAGCTCAACTGAAGAACTTCCTCCATTAGACTGGCCTACAGACAAGCCAGTCTGTGGGCATTTTCTTTATTAACGATTGATGTGGGTGGTGTCATCCTTAGGCTGCCAGTCTTGGCTTGTATAAGAAATATGACTGAGGACGCCACGAAGAACAAGCGAGTAAACATCATTCCCCCACGGTCTCTGCTTCAGTTCCTGCCTTAAGTGCCTGCCCTAAGGCCCATCAGTAATCGACTGAGACCTGGGATGGGGAAGCCACATAATCCCTTCCTTCTCCACGTAGCTATTAGTCAGTGTGTTTGATCACAGAAATAGAAAGCAAACTAGAACAACCTTTCTCATTAATTTATCAGTTGTCCTACTGCTTTTTGAACCCTCAATTAATAATCGGTTCTGTGATTATAAGAATGTTTTCTAAAAGGTGTTGATGAAATATCAACACTGAATCAACAGCTCTAATGGCGTTCAATAGTGCTTGATCATAAACAACAGTGATGAACAGTTCTTAAACCCTGTTCTGGGAAAGCTGCATGTGTCTGATCTATCTCATTTCCTTCTGAAGGTTTCAAAGATGTATTTCTTTTTCACACACCAACCCATTCCCACAGTTAATCTGAGGTGTTTATATCACATACATGATTTTATTGAACATTACATTATTGATTTGACATCTTACTGAACTTAAATATTTAGTCTATTTCTATCTCTCTATCTATCTGCATATGTGTGTGTTTGTGTGTGTGTGTTTGTGTGTGTGTGTTTATGGTTGTGTTTGTGGGTGTGTTTGTGTGTGTGCATGTGGTTGTGTGTGTATGGTTGTGTGTGTGTGTGGTTGTGTGTGTGGTTGTGTGTGTTTGTGTGTATGTGTGTGCCCATACACCCATAAAGCCCAGATGGGGCCTTGAAATAAGCATGTGCTTGTCTTCCCCCTCCAGGGAACTGGAGGATGAATGTGGATGAGGATGTGTTTGGCTTATTTATCTTCATAATATTATTTTTTCTGCTCTTTTTGTGTGTGTGTGTGCTTCATGTATTTATTCTATTTTCCTCTTTGGAATAAGTCTATCCTTTTCCTTTCTGACTCACTCTTTCACTAGCTTACCAAGAAGCAGCTACTAGTCTTAATATTATTTAGAAGACCAAAACCAGATTTTAAATAACTTATTAATGTAACTAAAGACCTTAGAAAATAGTAACTAAGCATGTGAAATTAGTGAGAGAAAAATGAAAAGTATCATCATTCCTAATTTTATGCAAAAAAAAAATTACACTAGTGAGCGAACGAGTTGAACTTGTCCGCTGGTCACTGGATGGCACAGCCTACTCCCTTAGCTACACATAGGACAGACTTCCTGAGAATATAACTTTGTGAACAAACATTATCAGAAGACATTTACGTGGAAACACTTCTTAACTTGTGAAATATCAGGTTCCTGTGAGAATTCAAGCCAGTAATGTCAGCTTTTCCACTCTGTCTTCAGCAGAAGCTTAGAGCAAAATATTTAATTTAGACAAGAATTTGTTCAAAGAGTCTTTGAAAACAGACTTTTACTTTTTAATAGCTCAATTCTGGAGTTGATGGACTAAGATCTGGGTAACTCCCCTCCCCAAAAATAATAAAGTGATCCTTACAGATATATTTGACATCTCCAGAAGCAATTATTTTACCAAATTTTTGTTTCTTAACCATCTCTACCTCAAAATATTGACTAAGAGTCTAGAGAGATATTCAGTGGTTAAGATCACTGACTTCTAGATCACTTGGATTCAATTACCAGAACCCACATGGTGGCTCGCAATCTTTTGTAACTCATACATGTGTTGCACAGATATATTTGTAGGGAAAACATCCATACCCCAAAAATCAATTATAGCTTTTGGCTACATATATGTATGTTCTTGAAAGAGCCAGTAAGAGGTGCCATATCCCTTGGAGCATAGGTTATAGGTGGTAAGCTATTTGATCTGGGTACAGGGAACCCAACCTACGTTCTCTGTAATAATAATTAAGAGTGATAAAGGCCCTTAACTACTGAGCCCTTCTCCAGCCCTGATCCAGACATTTTATTCTGTCTACTAAAAGAACAAGCTTTGTACAACTCATGAGTCAATGTCCCTTACCTGGGACCATGGGGCCTCACAGAACCTGGGCCACTAACGAGGGAACATGCAGGAGATTGACCTAGATGCCCTATAGCTCTGTAGTAAATATGCAGCTTGAAGTTCATGTGAGTTTCCTAACGAGTGGGACAGAGGCCTGTCTCAGTCTCTGTTCCCTGCCATTGGATTCACTTTGCCCCTACTTGGACTGTCTGGATGGGCCTCAATGGGAGAGGATGTGCCTAGACCTGCTGGGACTAGATGCCTCAGGGTAAGGGTGGTACCTAAGAGGGTTGCCTCTCTTTGAGGAGAAGGGGGAACAATGAGGGGGGTTATTTGTAAGGGTGGGATTGAGAAGAGAGAAGGGAGGGAAACTGTGATCAGAATGTAAAGTGAATTAAAAAGATAAAAATTGAAAACAAAAAACAAAAAAATATTACGTAAAATATTTTTATTTATGTTACTAAAGACCCAAGTTCTCCATGATTTTATGTTCATCAAAACCTTGAGAGTAAGTCTCTCAGTCTGAGTGTTCTTTTGTTGTTGTTGTACACATGGGCAAGAGCACTTAAATATCTACTGATCACTTATGAGCCAGAGGATGCCATGGCACCAGCACTGATCCTTCCTTGATAGGATGCTAACAGCACAGTGGGAACTTCACAACAAGTCAGAATCTTCCCCTGTAAAATGGGAATGATCTCAAGGTGTGCAGGGATCCACAGATGATGAGTTTAAGAACCTTTCCAACTCTGCTTATAAAGAATTCAGAGGCTATTTCTTACAGCTCTTGATTCCATCCCAGCTATTTCATAGCAACTTCCTCTGAATACAAGCACTCCCTCCAGAAGGGAGGGGCCAGCTCCTGCCTCAGGAGATCACCAAGAGGGCACATGTCTGGGAGGACAGAAAGCTGGAAAATTCGAGATGCATTCCCCCACCCCTGCCCACAGACAGTATAAAAGGGAGCAAATAACTACTGCATCAGGAGATGTTGACCAACCAAAGTGCAGAAAGAAAAAAGTTGACTGTTGATTTGCCTGCAAGCTATTGCAGAAAGTTCTAGGATTACAGTTTTCATGACATTATCTGTGTTGGGAGGGGCTTTTCAATGAAGCAACTACTTTTCAATATGTTATAACATCCAGACTCAGAATAAAATTATGTCAGCTGAAACAATATCCAGTCAGGAAGAAGCTATGTGCCAGTCATTGTGATAAAAAAGTTACATAATGATCCTCAAGGAACTACTACTACTCTCATTGTAAGACCATTATTGTACCTTCTTTCTCAGATTCAGCTAATATGTGTCAGAACCCAGCTGTCTGAATACTCATGAACTGGGTTTTAGTTTTGAGACAGAATCTGTGTAACACTGGCTCATCTGAAACTTGCTGTGTTGACCAAGTAGGCTTCCACCTCACAGAGATTCATCCACCTGTGTCTTCTGCTGCTTCTGTGTCCTGAGTGCTAGGCTTAAAGGTGTGCAAAACCATGCCTGGCAAGACATGGTTTTTTATACCATATTGATTTTCTCAGTACGGGTTAGCAAAAGACATAGCTGTTACACACACACACACACACACACACACACACACACTACACACACATACAGACACACACACAAATAGACACACATACA
>JADRCD010230322.1:3027-16097 GCA_019843815.1 Montemys delectorum
CTTGAATGTGTGTTAGGGATTAATGATCCTAAATAGGGGTTAGAGAGGAATGACCTGAATATAAGTTAAAGATTCTAGCCAAGAGTGCATCTGTTTGTTTGGAGGAGGTGAACAGAATAAAATGGAGCCTTAGAACTAGGGAAGGGCTATCCTTGGCCAGACCTTGAAGCTTGACACCTAGTCATTTCTGTGTGACCTTGAGATGGTGTAAATAAATGCCCTGGTTTGTTGACAGTTCTTGTTTAGGGCTATGTCCTAGTCTAATTATTAGGTCTCAACAGTGTCCTGGTTTGGATGATAAAATATATGGCCATTTTTCTTTGAGATGACATCACCTACTTTCTCTTAATGGGACAGAGGAAGGAAGAGTGTATGCTAGAGTCAGAAATCCAATTTTATCTCCAGGAGGTAGCCAAGAAGAGAGCCATTCTCTAGTGATGCTACCAATTGCCCCCAATTTACAAAGGACTAAGACTTAAATCTTCTAACCAGTCCCACCACTACTATGTCTCCATCTCTATCCACAGCAGTCCTAATGGAGCTAGTGATAACATTTGATTCCTGACTAAGCACCATGCCTAGTTCTTGACCCATGTTATCTCGCTTAGTCTTCTGACCACCCTGTAGGAGAGGGACAGTTATCGTTTCTACCACAGCAAAAACATAACAGAGGCTGAAAGATATTAGGTAATATATCCAAGGTCCCTAGATAGAGAGAGTAGCATGCCTAGCTTTGAAGCCTTTGGTCTTTACCATTGTGCCACACCCCATCTTTGGACTTGATGCTGAGAGCTGTCCCACACTCTGGGATATGCTTAGGAAGTTGCTATGAGTCAGGGGAACTAGGATTAAAAAGTGAGGCTGATCAAGAAGAGGAGCTGCTCCTAGATTTTTAAACAGTGTTTTGGAAGTCTGTCTCTGATATTTCAGTGACCTTCTTTACTTCAAGTACCTACCTGAGGAGGGAGTTAGGCGGTTTGGAATGGTGGGTAGTTGGCAGAAGATAGAGAACCTGAAGCCCATCTCTTCTTTGCATTGTGATATATGGCCTTATGGGGATCGGAGGGTGCGTGACATTGTGCTGTCCATGGTCCTGGAATTAGGGCCTGACTTTTACCGTGAGAGTCTGTTAAAGAGACAGTTGTCTAGCACCTGCCTCCTCTGCTATTTCATTAGATGGGTGCCATCCTCATTTGATGGGGGAAGTTGCTAGTTGGAGAGACTAGCTAGCATATTTAGGGTTGTTGTCAAGAAACAGCAGGCCTTAGTTCCAAGCTTGGGTCTCAATGGGGGCTTGGAAAAGTGGGGGCATCTTTATTGATTACTAGATGGGGGCTTGGAAAAGTGGAGGCATCTTTATTGATTACTAGATGGGGGCATATGTCTGAGAGAAGTCTTCATATCAGTTCCCAATGTCTGGGCAAGGCTTTAAGGTCATCATCCTGGTCATCCATTACTGGTCTCCAATTTCCTCGCTCTAGCTATGGCAAGAGACTTGCTGCTGAACTTAGATTTGAATGAGTCTTGATTCAGTTTGGAGAAAAGCAGAAAATGGGACCCTGTATGGTGTCACAGAAGGGGTGCCCAGTAGTTCCCTCTTTTTCCAAAGAGCAATAATATATGCACTCACTACAAGCTAGTTCCCAACTCCTCTGCCTTGTAGAGCAAAGGCAAGAAGGGACTGGAGCCTTCTCTCCAGAGATAGGAAGAGAGAAACCAAGAGGGCAGAGACTTGGGTTTCCTAGGCTGGCAGACCCAAAGGAGGAAGAAGGAGCTTTATCTTGGTTGAGAGGCAGGCACGAGGAGAAGTCCTTTTCTGACTGAGGGGCCCGTCTGCAGCTCCCAAGCTGAGCAGCATTAGCTTCATTGCAGTCCCATTGAAGACTCTGTTTATTTTTCCAATAATGTGTTAATTAAACATCGATTTCCGGGTAGAGGAAAGGGAATTGGATTGCCAGAGCTAAATGGAGTGAGGCGGATTGGGAAGTGGTGAGAGGGGCCCCATGCTGGAGTCAGCATTCTTCAGGATCACCCCAAGAGGGCAGAGGGGTGCTGGGGCAGCCTTCTGGCTCCCAGTTTGCAAGTGCTATCTCTGCAAGAACCTTTGAGAGAGCCATTCTTTCTACTTTGGTTATCAGCTTTCTGTGTAATGTTGGTCTAAGGAGGAGGTACTACTGTTTTCCACTTCTAAGAACATTTTTAGCTTATAGAGAGATGGTCTGCCAGGTTTTGCTTTTGGTATTCTGTAAGAGTTAGCACACTGTTTACTTAAGCAACACAGAGTAGGTACTTTTTATAATTTGCTTCAGAGATAAGAAAACTAAGGCTCAGAGATATAACAAATTCAGAGACTAAGACTCAGCAAGGAGAAGGAGTTCTGTGGGCCCAGGAAATGGCTTAGTAAAGCACTTACCTTGCTAACAAAGGCACTTAAACTTGGATCCCTAGTAGTGACTTAAGGATGTTGTTGTAGCATCTTTTGTGATCCCATTTCTGGGAGGCAGAGACAGGCAGATCTATAGAGCTCACTGACCAGACAGTCAGTTGGTGAGCTCCAGATTCAGTGAGGGAGCCTGTTTCAAAAAAGTAAGGGGCAGAATGGTTAAGGTTGACACTCAGACTCAGCCTCTGGTTCCCAAATTCATGTGTACACACACGCACACATGACTGTACCTCATACACACACATACCACGTGCACACATACACATACACACTTATACAGGCAAAAGAGAAGGGGTATTAGAAGAATTTAAACTATCAGTGGTTGTCAGAATAGCTACCAAACTGTCTAAGCTCCTTTAAAAGAAAAAAAAGGCATCCAATAGAAACAAATAAAAGCATTTGATATTTTTTCATTGACTGGGATGGTTTGGGCTCTTACTGTGTGCCAGCAACTGCATTAAGTACTTTGCACACAGGGTTGGAGGATTTAGTGGGAAGGTATCAGGTCACACAGCCTCTACTGTATAAATGAGGAAACTTCACTTGCTTGAAGTTGCAGAGCTGGTAAATGGTGAAGTTGGCATAAAATTTTGATAAAGATGTCTTTGAATTTCATTATCTTTTACTATATACTAAGAACATGGATCATGGCTTAAAAAGTTGCCTAAAAGTTATAGAAAACAAGGACTTGGAGATGAACTCACTGGTCAGATTGTGGACTCTAGGAATATTAGGTCTTACAGCACAGATCCACATTTGAGCCCACATATCAGACATCAGGTGTCTGAGTAGAAGAAGGCATTTGTGTGTGTGTGTGTGTGTGTGTGTGTGTGTGTGTGTGTGTGTGTTTAATTGACCTAAATTCTAAAAGTACAATACAGCTATAGTTCTCAAATTTTACTGTCTGTTAGGGCTACTGTATTAAGATCCAAACTCAAGTTGCCCTCCATAGCAATTTAGTTAGAAGTTTTAGGGACCTGTGTATCCTATTCAAAGCACCACAGGTTACTATAGCAGTGTCTCAGTGGAGCCTCTTGTATAGAACAGATAGTGGAGGGCTGGAGTGGTTGTATACCTCTGCAGTGAAGGAGAAAGTGAACAGGGGCACATCCACAGTGTCCAGCGGGGCAGTAGTACTTATGCCCTTCATTTTCTTTCTTAGTAGGAAAATAGCTTTCAGACACTGGTACTCATCAGATCTCCGGGCATCTTTGATAAGACATCCTCTGACCCTTCCTGCTGATAGGAGGTATGTGGAGAGGGTAACTCTGGAAGCTATCTGCAAACTAGACACTGTCTGGGAAAAGGAGAGGCTGTGATATTCAGGCCAGCCTAAAACCCCTTGATTCTAGATACATGAAGAGTCCTGTTGCCCTTTCCCCTAGAGGGCAAGAAAAGGGAGTATGTGGACTGCCATGGTTACCTGTTGATCTGTGAGGTTTGGCTTCCTTGGTTCAGTACTCAATGTCCCTTACTGCCATGAGAAGGTCTGTTTACTGGGGCTGGGTCCCTATACCCACTGTAGTATCTTGTTTTATAGCAGTACTGAGGGAAGGGAGCTGGTCTCATTTTGGAGACTCAGTAAACCGCCTCTCAGGCTTTAAAAAAAAACAACAACTAGAGTAACTCTTGCAGCAACTTGAGTGTTAAAATATGTCAGTACCAGCCATGCTGGGGTTTCCCCAGGGATCAGTAAAACATCTTCTCTGGGGCTCATTTTAAGCTTTTCTTCCAAAGCTGCCACAAAGTAGAGAACAGTTGGAACCTTTCAGAGCTGGAAGGGACTGTGGTGATTATCCAAGCCCATGTTAGTATTCTATTCATTTTTTCATTCATTTGTTCATCCAACAGACATTTATTAAACATCTACTACATCCAGGCACTGTACCAGGTTCTGGGAATACAGCCATAATTGTGAGAGGCATTTGGTTTATCCCTCCTAGAATTTCAGCTTGGGTGGAATGGCAACTAGACAACACAAAAATATAATTACACATTGTGATGAGTGTTCTGAAGGAAAAGTACTGGGGGCTCTCAGAATGAAAGATCTCTAATTTGGCATGCTGGCACCAAGAGAGACAGAAGCTTGAAGATATCAAGTACCCACTATAGGCAGGCAAGTGCTGTGAAAAAGGGGTTCCCATACAGTACCTTATTTAATCCTCTTAGTGAATATTGGAGGGAGGGACACAATACTATGCTTGTCTTGATATAGAAGAAGAAACGGAGGCATGGAGGGTTACCCAGAAGAACACTAAAAACAAAGCATTAAGTTTAGACCTGAAGGAAGGTAAAAGTAAGAAAAGACCTAGAACAGATATGCTAAAGCAGGAAGAGATGATGGTTCAAGGACAGGAGCAAGAAGTCTGAGAGACTTGTGTGTGATGCTTAAAGGTATGAAGTGGATAATTGGTCTTCACACCACAAAATTATCAGGCCAGGTCATTTTTGTCTTGGCTGTGTGCAATCATTCTACAATGTAGGTAGACTTCCCACACTGCATTGGACACAATAACCACACTTTTGCCAATGCAAACTAACAAATGTGTTGTTCAGGGTGAGGCACACCTGTGATCCTAGCACTAGGAAGAGGGAGGCAGGAGGATCAGGAGTTCTGAGGTCTGCATGGGCTAAGATGTGCTAGAGGCCAGCCTGGACTACACAAAGAAATCCAACAGGTTAAAAAGATCACCACCACTACCACCACCACCACCACCACCACCACCACCACCACAACAACAACAACAACAAAAGGTAGGCAACAAAACAAAAACAAAAACAAAAACAAAAGTTACCCATGCCTACCTCTCCATACTACCCCCTTAAAACAGTGGAGAAGAAAGTACTCATTCTCTTGGTCACTCAGAGCTCTTGGATGCTAGGCTTTTGGGGAAACACAGATACTCTAGCTCTTTGTTGCAGGGGATGGAAGCTGAGCTTTGGGAGGTCCTGCACCAGTCAGAGGGAAAGCAGCTGAGAGGAGTCGGGCTCCTGCTCTCTTAGTTTCTGGTTGTGAAATAATGTCGTTCTCTGGTGTCAGCCTTCAGAGCATACCCAGTCTAGGCTGTCTGAACCACGCCTTTTGCGTGGTGCTAACCACTGGTGGGGAGGCAAGGAACTTAGCATCAGGAACTAACTATAGACCTACTTCTTTAGGGACACAGGTAACCAACACAGAGGGATGCTGAAACAAACATGACATAAAGCAAGGCTTCCTCTGTATTTGCAGGAGAGTCTACTGCTCTGCCCTCTTGTAACAACCATCAGGTCCTGCCTTCTAAGTCTGTTGGCCCAAGAGTCCATAGGCTATGTCAGCAGCTCAGGTGATAGCTCTTGTTCTGGTTTCTGCTTCCAGCTTACCTTTCATCCCTGCCTGTTGCTAATTGTTGAGTTGCTTTTCTTTAGCAAATCTGCTCTCCCCAGGCATGACCATCCCCCTTACATGCTCTCCTGAGGTTCATTCACCTTAGTTGTGTGGTCTTCTAGCCAGCCTCAAGGTGATCTACACTAAGCAAATGGGAGTGGAGCTGAAACAACGTTCAGGGCTTTAGGTTCTGGCCTTGGGTCAGAACTATGAGAGATGGGCAGGAAGATGTTGAAGGAGACAGGATCCAAGATAATGGAGCTCTGATGAAATATGAATTTTGGCAAGTTTTCCAGGGCATGTGATTTGTTTCTTTGACATTGTTTCCCTAACTTGGAACTCAGCAAGTTTGATGTGAGGACAGACGCCCCATGGAATAAAGGCTCTTCCATGTTCTGACTGTACTCTTTTCTGGAGATTGAAAGGCTAGCTCTTGCCAAGGGTAATGTTGGGAGTGGACAGACTAGCTAGCTCTCTACTTGGGATAAAGGGATGGGACCACCTCTGTACTGGTTTCTGATGCTGCCAAGAGCAGTGTTTGAAAGCAACAGTTTGACTCTCCAGATTCCCAAGATCTAGACAGAGAAGAGAAGGCAGGCCACCTTCTCTGGGAAAGAGCAGGTGTGTAGGAGGTATGAAGGCTGACAGGAGTGGGTTTTGGAATGGATATACTCATCACTTAGTCATTTCTTTTGGATATGTAGGGTTATTATTATTTTTCCAGCATCTAAATGATTATAAAAATGACTTGATTTTCTTACTACAAAATAATATATGTGTGTTCTAGAACATTTAGAAAAATTTCCAAAAGCAAAAGGAGAGTGACACCTGGCAGTTCCCTCTCCAGACGGTCAACTGATGAGGGGAGTTCTGGTGGCTGCTTTTCTAGCCTAATTTCGAAGCATTTGCAATCCTGGACATGTTCTTTCATTTTTAAAGAAGTTCATTCACTCATTTAACAAGTACTAATCGAGCACCCACTCTTTGCCAGGCACCAAAATCACATTTTGGAAGCTGTCACACTAGCCTGGTTTTTCACTTAAAGATGCATCACGAACTCGCTCCCACAACAGCCACTCATGTCTCCAAGCTTCCAGATTTAGATTTTGGGTGTAATGAGGCAGTTGGCAAATGCTGCCATCTCAGGTCTTATCTTAAGAAGGAGGGGAAGCCTGCTGAGCTCCTCTGTCCTTGACACCCCCTTGAGAATAAAATGTGTCCCTTTGCCCAGGAAGACAATCGAGAGGCAGAGGAAACCTTGGAAAGGCGAAGACAATGCTCCCTATTCTTTAGTTTTAGAATCTGGATTTTTCTGAATGAACCATTTGGAGAGGGGAAATCCCATTTTCTTACATGGCATTTTGGTTCCTGAGAGGATGGGAGGTGGGGATGGAGGTAGGGTGGACCTACAGTTTTGGTACTGCACATGTTTCAATGCAGTTGTGAGGGGCAAGACCTTGTAGATGACTTGTTCCAGGAGGCACAGGCTGACAGCTGAACTGGAGCTGGAGCCTGGGTTGTTGGGTGAAAGAAAGGCTCACAGACAGATGGAGGGTGGATATGACACAAGCAGTCCAGCCTCCCCTAGGAGGACAGAGGGCCTTGCTTGAGTTAGAGATGCAGATTTAATCTCACCACCACTTGGTGCATATCTGAAGTCTCACCTCCGCCTGGGAGGAGTGCGAGCGAGAGAGAATAACAGACTCTCTGTAATGCCGCTGTAACTCACAGAACAAGGTGGTGCTGTGAGGACTTCCACAAGTTCAGTGATACACTTGTCTGTCAGGCACTCCCTTTGCACAGGGCAGAGTAAGGAATGCTAGGTTTAAAGAGAATACTGTCCTCCCTCTTAAGAGAATGTCTGTGCGGCTGCATACCATCACTTCAAGACAACTTGAGAGAAGGAACACTGAGGTTTCCATGGAAAGGGTGCTGGATGACCTCCTGCCATGGGTGGAGATGAGGAAGGGTTCACTGGAGGGCAGGGGCTGGGATTGACAGGAAAGAAAAACCAAAACCAAAACCAAAAAACCCCAAAACAAACAAACAAAAAACCATGCAGTTCCCCCAAGTACCAAGAGGATTTTTATCCGCCCCCAACCAGAGAGTAAAGTGCAAAGTTGGAGGAAGGACTGCGAAGGTACTTTCTGAAGACGGTAGATGTGACTCTGAGGGTCCCCAGATTTGACTTAGCCTAGTTATATCTCCTATAATCAGTGCTTTAGTCTGGCCTTGCTCACGGTAGTCAAAGGTACTCATGACTGCACCTCTTGCCTTTAAGACAGAAAATGCTTTTTCCTCTTGTCAATGGATCAAAAGTCTCGGACTTCATTTAACTCATACCAGCCTAGGTCACATGTCTCTATTTAAACCAGTCATAGGGCATTCTGGTGCTGGGATGGAGATAACCTATCCCCTACCATGTGGCTGCTTCTTGACAGTGGGTGGGAATATCAGTTACTTTCTAGAAGCTTGAGGGTGGGCAAAGGCAGTTAGTGAGGTCTTAGTGTGTGTATTCCTGTCAGAGCAGTTGCATGGGTTGACACCTTCCTGCAGGAATAGAACAGTCGCTGTGGAACCTTCCCTGAATTTGTTGGTGAGAACATTGCTTGTCTGACACAGGCTCTGGTCCCTCAGTAGAAGCAAGCCACCAAACTGGGCCAGTGAGCTAAGTCCAGAATAGGGTCCACGTGGGCGTGTCTGACTCATCCTGGTGCACATGGGGAGGAGGAAGGAGAGGCAGAGCGGGAGGGTAGCTAGCTACAAAGGGCTGAGTGAGCCAGACTTCCTCAGTCCCCAGTGCTCTCCCCACCCCCTTGGTTCTTCAGATAAAAGAGGCCATGCATCACCTAGGCCCGAGGATTAGTGCTTTCCAGGAAAGACCTCTCAAGAGCCTTGGGCTCTCCAGGCAGAACCTGGGGGAACAAGAAACTGAGTTTATGCTTTGTAGACCCCAGTTTTTTTTATTCCTTTTGCAGCAGCTTATGCTTGTTCAGCTCCCCTAGCACAGGCTTTGATTTGATGGCTACCTTGGCAAAATCACCATTTCTCTGGGCATCTGATGGCTTTAGGACTGCTGTGCTGGTTTCTGTTCTGAAGTAGCCGGGTGTCTCTGTTCTCTGGACAGTGGAGAATTAATTTGCTTTAGGCCTCAGAAGTCACAAAGATGCATTTTTATGATGTTGATTTTTGCTTCCTTGCAACCCTGTATATCTGTCTGTCTGTCTGTCTGTCTATCATCGATCCATTTTAAGATAAGATTTCCATCCTGTGCTGACAAAAGAGTTTCTTTGACTTGGCGATTTCATTCCTATATTGTATATTTATAGTACATATAGTAAATCCTATATTTACTGACCTAGAGGGAAACTAAGCAGGGATTCAGGATAGAGATGGCTGCAGGGCAATGGCATGATGCTCACTGCTTTGGATGACTAGGCTGTTCTGAGGACTTTGAATATTGGTGAAAGACACATGTTAGAATGTTAGGTTTCTCAGCCACCAACGCTATGACCTTGGACACTTGACATCTCAAGTTTGTGAGGTAGTCGGGAATGATACCTTGGTCTGCTTAGGAGTGTTTCTGGGTAGGCGTGTGTTCCTTCTTTTTGAGTGGCTCTGGTGTGGCAGTGAGACTGGAAGCTCTGAGTTATCGAGACCTCCATGTGCTCATACACACTGCCTCAGCTTTCTGTGTGTGCTATCTATATTCTCACAGTGAGATGGCCCAGAGAGGAAGGGTTAGCACCCTCAGTTTAGTGGAGAGAAACACCAAAGTTCAGAGAGGTTAAGTAATCCTCCCAAGGCTTCTCAGCAAGTTAGTGAGATGTCTAACTGAGAGTTTTGTTTTTGAAGCATGCAGTGGTTTGGATTTTAAGAGATGTAAATAGAGAAGTATGTGCTTGGGGTAGGAGAGTGCATCGAGACTTAGTAGTAATACCTTGCTTTTTAATGTATCTATTATTTACCTCCTCAGTGTATATCATTCTATGTAATTATAAAATTTCTGAAGTTGGGGATGGCCTAGGATTGATTAACTCGATAAATGTCGTCTAACTCATGGTTCGTTGAGCCATGATTGGAACCTTTAAAGTCTGAAGTCAGAATCATCTAGATAGGAGCCCATAGTTCTGCTGTGGCCACAGCAGCGAAGATGGAAATAATCATCTTGTGTTGATCAGATTTGACCTCCAGGAAGCTCCTGTTAGAGAGTATAAGGTAATGGTTTCCTTCTTAGGTAGGCCTCAATGTGTGGACATGGCTGGCTTGGGATTCATGATCCTTCTTCTCCTGTCTTGTAACTTCTGGACAACTGTGCTGCCCCCTGCCCCTTTTAAGTGACCCTTTTCTCTCCTAATACTCCTGTAGGTTTTTGAGAGGAGTATAGATCAAAGAAGTTAAGAATGGCGTTCATGGAAAAGGTACATGAATAGCTTTGGGCTTTTTCAGGGGTCATGTCATATGAGTTAGGGTAGGAAGTAGGAAATATCATTGGATAGTTTCTTGGAATGTGCTACTATCTTTTAAGTAGGCTATGGAGTGGAGGAGTACTAGTAAGGGCTGAGGGATTTGGGCTTTTAGTAATAAATTCACACAGGAAGCACCTATAAGCCTGGGGATGCCTTCTTTACACTTCTGTATGTTGATACTGTCACCTTCATTCTAGAGATGGAGAAACAGGACAGAAGGATTTCATTGCTCATGTCTCTGAGATAGTAGAGCATGAACCAGGATTTGAAATAGCAATACAAGTTCTGGTACTTTGTGATTACAGAATAACTGTGTTAGGAAAATCTTGCAATTACTTGGTGTTTTTCAGATTCTTAAACGATGTTAGTTAACTCTGGACAGTTGGGGAAACAGGCTTAGATGCCAAGTGAGTTCTAAGATTAATGATCTCCAGGCTCGAGGTTACCCCCAGCTCTACCCCAGTTTGGGTCAGGGTTTTGGAGCACAAATGTAACTTCATGGAGGAAGCTGGGAAGGCCAATGGGATGGTCAGGCTCCGTGCTTTGTTTGGAGCCTGAGTTGAAGACCATTGGGGCACTGCCAGGACAAGTCAGGAGACCAACCAATAAGAGTTAGATGACCACACTGCAAGCCTGATGCCATAGACACTTGGGTAGCAGAGACAAATTACAAATGTCAAATGTATGGATGGTTCAGCTTAGTAGTCAGGGACCCCATGTTTATTGAGCTCTCCTTGGTCATATGGACTTTATAGCCTGGATTCATTAAGACCCAGGGCATGGGCTTTGTGTGACTCCAATAGGAATGCAGTGAATCTATTCAGTGTGAAAACTTTGGACAAGTTGCCTCCTCCTCCTAATCTCAGATTTATCCATTACAAAATAGAAAAAAAAAATCACATCTACCCTGCAGATTGGTTGAGAATATTTCATTAGCCATCAGCGATAAGCTTATGTGGTCTTAGACTTATGTCTGGCTTGAACTTCTCTGTAATTCAAATGTATGTATGGATCTATCCATTCATCATCTTAGTTTATGTAATCTGAAATCAACTCCAAATGTACATATTTCCAATTATCCCTACCCTCTTTGGAAATAGGTTTTCCCACTCTGCAACTTACTCAGACTTATCAAGAATTTTCCCTCATGCTTTCTTGCCCTCAAACCTCATATCCAATCTACAAGCAAATCCAGTCTGTTCTTAGACATGGACCCAGAGTAGAACCATACTTTTTAGCTCTATGGTCTACACTTTCCCCTTTTCCTGATATAGCAATGGGCTTTCACTCACTTTGTGCTAACCATAGATGTTGTACATTTGTTTTACTCTATTTTGTACATTTATTTATTCTCTTTCTCTCTCACTCTCTCTGTCTCTCATGTGTCTCTCTTGCTCTCTCTCTGTGTGTATGTGTGTGTGTGTGTATGTGTGTATGTGTGTGTATGCTCGTGTGTGCATGTATGTCCATAAATATATGGCGACCAGAAGTCAGCATGTGGTAGTCAACTCTCCTCTTCTACTGTGTGGATTCTTAGGATAGAACTTGGGTCATCAGGCTTTGGGGCAAGAACCCATACCCAATGATCCATTTTTTCCAGACCTGGAGGGGTTTCAAAATGAATCTCTTATATGTCACTCATCCTAGAATTTTCCAAGTCATCCTATGTGAAGCCTAGATGAGCCCCAGGGTCTGCAGGTGCCTTCTTGTTCTTCTCGGAGTATGTCAGCTCTTTTCCCGCTCCTCCTTCCACTCTCTTTGCTTGATCTACTTTGGTCACACTAGTTGTTTTGCTGTGCCTTATAGTTTCTAAGCTCATTCCAGCCTCAAGCCTTCTTTGTCCTGGATGATTCAGGCCCAAGCTGGGTTTCCCCAAATTTTCTTTCTGGGGTAGCACTTCCCTCCACAGCACTGTCTTCTTAATTTTAATTGTCTACAGGCCTAACAACACCTGACACATGTCACATGTGTATCTGTTGTAATTGTTCATAGTCTCACCTGAATAGGACCTCACGCCCCTAGGGCTGGTGGGCACATTGTTCTGTTACTGCATTGTACCTCTCAGGTGTTGAACACTGAGCCAACATCTGCAGAGTGAATGCCTTTCCCCCTCTTCCACAGTCTGGGTTTATGGGGCCATCTCCAGTCTTTACCCCATCGTTGGATTTGGAATGAGAACATACCAGTCTCAATTCTAAGATACTGGCCTTAGCACTTTTGGAAACAGTTTTACATTCTTTCTTATTACAAAAAGGATGAATCTGTGTAGTACTAAATAACAGCAGTATAATTTTCCAAAAGGCCAAGGCAGATTCAGAAAACAGAAATTCACAATAAAGAAAATGAAGAGGGGACTGGAATAATTACTCAGTAGTTAAAGTGCTCACTGTGTGGGCATGACAACTCTAGTTCAATCCATAGCACAGACTCATATGAAAGGACCCCCATCCCCTGGAACATATCAGCTGGCCAGTCTATCTTAATAGTTACACTCTAGGCCAATGAGAAACCACCTCTCAACAAACTTCGTAGAACTGGGTGTGATCTCACAAACCTTTTAATCCCTGCACTTGGGAAGCAGAGGTAGGTGGATCTCTGTGAGTTTGAAGCCAGCTGGTCCATATATTGATTTCTAGGCTGGTCAGGGTTACTTAGTAAGATCTTATCTCAAACAACAAAAGGAACCAAACCAAACCAAAAAAACCTCAAAGTCAGCCCCCCCCCCCACCAAACGAAGAAAAACAAAATAGAAAAAAAAAATCAGCCAACAAACAAGATGGATAGCACTTGCAAA
>JADRCD010230322.1:16197-27201 GCA_019843815.1 Montemys delectorum
CACACACACACACACACACACACACACACACACACACACACACCACACACACACACACACACTCAGGAGGAATATTGCTAAGGTAACTAAGGACACAATGTGCCCTGTGGAAAGTAGAAATGTAGGGAATTGGAAGATGTTGGGGCCAATCAATGACTTCCTCCTCCTCCTCCTCCTCCTCCTCCTCCTCCTCCTCCTCCTCCTCCTCCACCACCACCATCACCACCTTCTTCATTTTTAATATCTTTACATACAAAGGGAAGTCAATTTAAAGTTAACAATCTTGTAAAAGGGAAGAAAGCAAGGTGCTTTTTGAAGGATGGAAGACAAATTAATTTTACCTCTTTTTTGCTTATTTTTCAAAGCACCTACTTGAATGGGACTTTCTTTAAGGTTATGAGAACTGTGTTTTAATAAAAAAAGAGTCATCATTAGTAGGACATGAGAATGAGGCAGGAGAATGGCAGCTGTTGGAGGATTTAACCACAGTAGATACATCGTACAGTCTTCCTCTCACTCTCGTGGGCATATGTTTCCAACTTGAATGTCTGAAACTGAAAATCGTGGTAAACTTGTGTATCCTGTGCTTCTCCTCATATATGTATAGTGAAGCTCAATTTATAAATGAGACATATCTAGAGAGTAGTCATAATTAATAATTAAATAGAATTGTAACAATACACGTGGTAAAATTGATATTATAACTGTTTTTGTTTTGGGGGTCATTATTAAGTAAAATAACATTACCCAAACACTAAGCACTGTGCTTCTCTTGTAGAACGATACTAGGTGATGAGCAGGTGAGTATAGCATACACAGTGTGGATCCTGTGGACAAAGGGATGATTCAGGTTCCTGGAAGGACATTACTCACAATGGTGGGACATGAAACTTGATGAAGTTTTTCTGAACCTTCCCATTTAATGTTTTAATGTCACAGTTGACCAAGACTTACTGAAATGGAAATATAAAAGAGTAGATAAGGCAGGAGTGTGAGTATTATAGTTATTTCATTCTCATAAAGATCTCACTTCTGGAAACTGAGTATCACATGGGGTTATTAAATAGTTTCTTCCTTTTTAACTCCTTGGACACTTGACTCTAGAGTGTGTGCACATGTATGCATGTGTGCATATGTGCATGTGTATCTGTGTGTTTCTTAGAGAACTGGTCTTACTGGGCTCCAGTTAATTAAAAAAATCTTGATAGGGCATCTCCAGACACTATAGTAAGTGCTGAAGATAGGGTCAGCACAGTGGTTGTAGGTGATAGCTGGCAGAGTGGAAACCTTTTGGTGGCTCCATTGAGCAGAGTTGATGAATTTGATGTGGGGACAAGGAAGGGATCCAGGTGGAGGGCTTTCTCGATGTGAGTAGCCTTCAGACAGTTGGCTCCAGAACTCCTCTCCCAGGGATGGCAGCCAGATCCAGATCTCTAAGGCAGGCATCACATATTTCAACAAGGCCAGGTTAAGAGAGGCCTTGGATGTGTCAGAACTACATCTTGAGTCTTTGCCTGCCTTCTTCCTTTCCCCCTCCCCCCCCCCCCCCCCCCCCCCCCCTCCCTTCCTTCCTTCCTCCCTCTCTCCCTTCCTTCCTCCCTCCCTCCCTCCCTCCCTCCCTCCCTCCCTCCCTTCTTTCCTGCCTTGAAAGACATTCCCACTTTCCCAAACTCTCGGATTTCTCCTCTATTTGTCCATGGCTTCTGCATTTCTGATCCACCTCATCTCTACAGGACTAGAACACTGAGAGGATGGATGTATTGAGCTCTTACTGACCCGAGAGAAAAATCAGACATCACTCAACTTGGGATTCAGTAAGGCAGCTAGATCTGGCTCCCAGTCTGATTTTGTGGATGTTGTCACCGACGGCCCCAGCTGCTAAGGTCTTTCTGTCATCTATGGAATCTTAGTGCTAATGGGCAACTTTGGCATCCAGTTGTGCCCCTCATTGGAGAGACACCTAAACTGACCCTTAGAGAAGTAGAAGTAGAGGGTTAGGGTTACATAAATAAAGTCACACAGCAAGTTGGTGTTGGTATGCCTAGAGATCTGGACACAATGGTGCTTAAAATATGGTGAAGCTGGGTAGAAGCTGTAAGAGGACGTGTGGAGAAATTCTAGATGGGCAGGACTGTTTGCCCCTGTAATGCAAGCCAGCCCAGCAGTTGCTTTGGGTGAAGGCTAAGGTCTATGTTCTCACAGAATTGTTTTCCCCCTAAGAACCTTGGATACCAAGTAAGAGTGGAACTAAAACAACCAGTGTTATGCTTGGATGTTCTAGAAGACCAATTCAAGGTCATCTGTCAGCCCTTGCCCTTGGAAAGTCCTTTCTAAGGGCACTGAAACACTGTTAGTGCTGGCTTGTAAACTCTGCCTTACTTCCTCCCTGTGTTGCCTGACCATCTTGCTGCATCCCCTTGGCTACTTAGAACCTCTCGTTGATGCAGGCTGCTGAGGTTCCCGCTGCCCCTCTGCCTCAGGAAATTGACTCCTGGAGCGGAGCTAAGTGCTGAGTATGGAGCAGTGACATGATGCATGGGCACTTAAGTCCTTCTCTCTTCATGGTGTGAGTTTTCTGGGAGCAGTGGACTGAGCACAGTGCTTAGAACCCACAGATTAATCTGGCTTGGCCTTGCTTTGGCATTTTGATAGGTAATGTGGAGTGTGACGGAGAAAACCTTGGAGCTTTTCTTTGACATTCATAATGAGCTTGGATTGTTGGCATTTTTCATGTCTGGCCCAGCACAGTTAGGAGTGTGTGTGTGTGTGTATGTGTGTGTGTGTGTGTGTGTGTGTGTGTGTGTGCGTGAGAGAGAGAGAGAGAGAGAGAGAGAGAGAGAGAGAGAGAGAGAGAGAGAGAGAGAGAGAGAGAGAGAGAGAGAGAGAGAGATCAGTGGACCCCATAAGGTTAAATTCATTCTATTGAGGTTAAGTTTATAACTACCTGCATGAGCCTCCTGACTTGGGCTGTGCTATTTCTCTGTGCTCCAGGACAATTTTTGGTCTGTGGCTCAGACTATGACCACATGGAATATGTGGACAGAGTGAGCATATTACTACCTTGATCCCCTTTGTGATCAAGGGCTAGCCTGGGTACATCTGACAAAAGAAGGGTGAGGTTAATTCATATTGCCCTGGGACCTCAGACTGAGTAAGTTAGGGGAGTGGGTACTAAAAAGAGAATACTGTTAAGTTTTGGCATAATGAGCAAGGAGTGTACAGATGGATGGTTAAAGTGGGGGCAGAATGCATCAGCCTCCTGGAGTGGATTCTCTGAGTCCTCATTCTGTACCATGCCCAACTGGGCCTGCATTTCAGCCTTGAGCCTTTGCCAGAGCCCAGCCAGCACTCACTACCCCGGCTGGCACTGACCCCTTGGCACTGGCTTGAACACCATTTGTCTTTGTGTCTAATCTGCAACGTGTGCAGATGCAGAAGTGGCTCAATTGATGACCTGTCTTCCAGAGCACTCAGGGGATCCTGGGGGGCTCTGTTGCTCAGATATTTCTGAGGTGTTAAGGAGCCCTTGGTAGAGATCTGTATGGGGAGGTTAATGATGTTTGCCCCGACTCCTCCAATCACTCTTTCTTTCCTTGTCTGGTAACTTTGGTTAATTTAAGTAAGTTTTACATTTCAAACTGAGATAATGTTTAAGGACTATAGTTCTTGAAGGTTTAATTCACAGGGAAAGTGAGAAAATGAACATGCAGAGTCTGATGAATCAGGCACAATGCTGGGTACATTCTTTATTATCCATCTGGGGTTAAACTGTCATCCTGTAGGGGATCCACTGGTTCATTCATTCATTCATTCATTCAATCATTTACTCAGTATTTGTTGAGCAAGGCAGCAACTGAGTTCAGACCTAAGACTTTAACAATGATAGTATGAGCCATGAGGACCAGGCAGAGGGGCATCCTTGGGCTACAACTTGCATCTTTGATGGCTGTGAACTCCCCTAGTAAGGAAAGGCTATTTTGTTTCCTTTATTCTCCAGGTGAGGAAACTGAGCATAGAACCAGTTGTTCACTGTTAACCAGCAAAGTGGAGGAGCTCTTTCTCAGTCTAAACACAGGACCTTTCTGATGTGCCCCACTACCATTAGCAGAGTCTTTGTCATCTCAATTGTAACATATCAACCACATCATCTTATCCATCCTTACAAACTGTCACTGGTGAAATTTCACAGATAGGAAATTGGACCATAGGGCAGGTACGTTTCCTACGATCACACTGCTGAATATTGGGGGGATTCCAGTACAGGTCTGTATGACTAAGCCGAGGTGTTTAGTCACCGTGCCATAAGATGCTTGGTTGCTTGTAGACCAAGAGATATTTATTTTTTCCCTTTTTAGAGATGTGATTGCTCTCCAGGGAATCCCATGTCATTCCTCTAGAAAGCACAGTGTGAGACTCAACACGCAGGTTTCTACCTCCTGGGCAGAACCCCTGTTCTGAGTGCTGCCTCGCTTCATGGCTGTCTTAGAGTTTTATTGCTGTGAACAGATACCATGACCAAGTCACATGTTATAAAGAACAGCATTTAATTGGGTCTGGCTTACAGGTTTGGAGGTTCAGTCCAATATCATAAAGGAATATGGCAGCATCTAGGCAGGCATGGTGCAGGCAGAGCTGAGGGTTCTACATCTTCACCTGAAGGCTGCTAGTAGAAGACTGGTTTCCAGGCAGCTAGGATGAGGGACTTAAAGCCCACACCCACAATGACACACCTACTTCAATAAGGCCACAGCTATTCTAACAGAACCACACATTCTAATAATGCTATTCCCTGGACCAGGCATATACAAACCATCACAATGGTTGATGGCCTGAGCAGTGGCATAGCCATATCACCCCAACATCTGTTACAGATGTTTAGCTATAGAGGACAAATCCCTAGTCTTATGTATGGATTCCTTGAAAGAAAAATACAAACGAATACCTACCTGGTATGGGTTAGGGATCGCATTGCTCATGAGAATGGAACAAAACTGTTACGAGCTATTATTTTGATAATGAAAAGTAATTTTCAAGGATAGTAGAAACAAAAACATATGTGTATGTGGTAACCAGTTGGGTCATCTTGTGTATAAAGAGTCTCACCAGCTAGATGGCAAAAGTGAGGCACATGCTTGTGGTACATGCATTCATTTTATCACTATTGATTTTCTGCACAATCCAGATGCTGCAGAGGGTATGAAGGCATCTGTGGATAAAGGAAAGAGAAAGTTCCTGTCCTTGCAAAGTTTTGGGCAATGAAGGAAAAACACACTGAAAAGAAAAACAAGTATAAATGAGGTTAATGATGTGATGTGACAGAGGGCTAGTAGGAGCTGTTAGAATTGAATAGGATTGAAGGGTTATGGGTGCCACGTCCACTCTGCCGCAGGGCACAGTGCTTTGGGAAGCAGGATGAGGGGAGTTTAACTATACTTACCTCACACCATTGCCAGGTGAGATATTGGGCTGTAGAGAATCCCTAGGACACCTCTAGGGGGTAGGAAAGTACATCCACATGTCTGAGGAATGGGGCAATTGGTGCTGGTTCAGTGGTCCCTGGGCCCACAGTGACAAGGCTGGGGCCATGGGTTCTCAGACCCTTGGACATCCAAGCTCCTCTGGGAGCCTTGGAAAGGCTAAGAATGGAATTGGGGGCCTACAGACTGTGTCTAGCCCAGGTCTGTGCGGGTGGGTAGGGGGGGCTCTGGCTGGTCTCACTGGGAGAATCCTTGGTTTGGCGGTTGGTAGGCTTGGTGACAATTGTAGCTGGGAATGCAGAAAGGCCTTCAATGGGAGAGTAGACAGTGGCTCTGTAGGCAAAGGCCTCTCCATGGCTACCTATGGCAGATCCCAATGAATAGAGACAGACTGTGGCTCCAAATCATTTATTGCCATGGTGGAAAGTGGATGTGTAAAATCATACCCCACTTCTCAAGGTGGGCCTAAGATTAAATACCTTTTGCAGGGAGGAATGTCTTATTGGCTATGCCCTCCTTTCTAGGTATCTCATTAGTATGGAGATCTCTTTTCCTATTGTCTTGGTCTGAGATGTTAGAGATGCCTCATCTACATGTGGAGGGGCTTGTGGCATTGCTCTTATATGACTGATGGCCACAAGTCTATGGGGGATGTGGGGGATGGCTCCAGCTACTGACAGGGGCCTGGTGTCCAGGACCATCCCTTCAGGGTCTCTGGGGTTTCAAAGCCTTTAGCTCAACCGAAGACCAAGCTACCTCTCATGGTCCATTGCCCCACATAGGATGTTGATGATGGTTGTGCAAGTTGGGAAGACTTCATTACAGGAGACAAGCTTTGGACTGAAGGGCAGGAGGGGAAGAAGGGTTCTTGGTCTACCTTGGGAACAAGTGTTAGGATTCCTCCAGATGGTGAAATCAAGTCTACCTAATGGGAAGGTGTCTTGGTGTCAGGGGTGGGCCATATTGCAGGCTGTGGGAACTGTGTGTCTCATTTTGGTATTCTTCTCACCAGTCCTTCTTAGGAGACCCCATGCCTTACTCACAGCAGTTTGGAAGTATGGCGGTTTGCTTCTGTCTTGAAGTTCTCTTGTTTCCCTCCTTCCTCTGGACTCTGACCATGGCTCTATTGATACCTGCACCAGCATATAAATTATCCAGTGGGCTTCAGCACTTGCCCAGCAGCCAGTGAACTCAATAACATGCATGCATAATCAATACAGGAGGCTGCTGCTGCTTTTAGCCAGGTCACTGGAGAAGAACATGGGCTTTCAGAGCTTTTCTGCCTGCTGGCATTTACTTTCCCTATCACCTCTGTCTGTCTTCTGGCTTCCACGTAGCTCTGTAGGTGCCTGATAGGATGTTATAGTGGATCAGGGTTCCTGTCTCTGTCCTAAGCCATTGCTTCTAGAATTTGAAGGTGCCTGGTTATATCATAGTTCAATATCGGCCCCTGGCACCCTAGGCCTTTCTCTTTGTACATTCCCTTGCTGTTCTTGACATTGCCAGGCCTTTGGAGCATTTCTAAGTTATCTAAGTCATAGCAAACTGGCTGGCATGTAAGGTATGAGGCCCCCTCTTTCTTTTCTTGTTGGAAGTAAGGAATGTCCTGGGGAGACAGGCTTAGCTCCATGTATTTCAATGAAAGCAGCTGAATTGTGTCTGATGGGCTCTTTTCTGAGGTATCTATGAGACATCACAAGGGCTTTTGTTTCCCCTATCCTGCTCCTTTTCTTCTGCCCAGATCAGGGAGAAGAGATAGCTTTGAAAAGCCCTTGAATTCACAGGGCACTTGCTTATCTCATCTGACACCTTTATTCAGGGCACTTGGTTATCTCATCTGACACCTTTATTCTACCCAACCACCTGTTCCCAAAACATCATTTGCATGTCATCTGTATATCAAGCAATGTGAGCTATCATAGGTTCTCCTGAATCACTTGGAGATGTTTTCAGTTGAGGAATGAGTGTAACTCCCAAGAGACCTATGCTCTGTGCAAGGTGAGGGACCAGACTCTACTACTCACTTGTGTCCTATGGTTGCTGCCCTACTGGTCATCTGGGTAGGGAAATGCCCTTCTTGGCTGGCTTCTGCCTGGCAGAGAAATGTTCAGAGGGAAGCTGCCATTGACATCATAGCTTCTGCGTCGACAGTGGCCTTGCATTGTATCATGCAACTTCCCCTGCCTCCACTTCCCTACCTACTACGGCTTATTGTTGCCCAGGGAACACTTGGGCTACCCAGCCTCATTCTGGCCTACAATCTTGAACTTAGAAAGGATGGAGGATGCATCAAACTGATAAAGAATTTGGAACCTGGAAATTGGGCTTGAAGTGTGCAAAGCCTGATGAGGATGTAATCCTACCTGAGATTAGGAGACTTTTGACCATCAGAGAGGGGAGATGTACACACACTGTTGACAGAAAAGCAGCAATTTCACCATAGGAGGGAAAGGTCAAAAAGAAAAGGAAGAGAAAGGAGGGTGTAAGCATCTCTTCATGAGTTGTGTGACTCTACCATGTCTGCTTCCCATGGACTCGCAGTGAAACCTACTCATAACCTTCCTTTGTTGGAAGACTTTGCTTCTTCCGAATCAAAAGTTCCACAGTGGTCCAAGTCTCTTTTACATTGTGTAGCCCCCAAAGGAGAACAGTGGAGCATATGAACCTCAGATGGATGAGATGGGAGCAGGTTCTGGGTTGTATTTCCTCCCACGTAGCTGCTTGCTTACTTCAGATGCCAACTTATATCCTGTGGCTTCAGGGAAGTTCTGAGAAAACTCCTTAGCTTCTTTTATAGCTGGCAGTTCCTTTCCAAGGACGGACAACGGGCATGTTTTGGTTCTATGGTAATGGAGAGCAAAACTTCTGGCTTGTGGTTGGCTATGAACAGGGCTTCTGGTTCAAGAAAAGTTCTGGGGAAGGCCAGGATTTGGGAACAGCCTAGGATGCATTAGCAAGACATTGTCAGGGCCTTCTTTGTGGATGTCAACGTGACACTCCAATGAGATGCCTACAAACATCAAGTCAGGCTTTATCTTAGTGGAGCTAGTAAAGTGAGCATAGGCTAGATCGGCTGGAAGCTGGCTAAGCAGCATGTTGGCTTTCATGGTAGGTCACTAAGGTGGTTATCCAGGTTGACTTCAGGGCTAGCTGAACCTAAGATCCCTCTCCTCAGTACATGGACATGGCAGCGTGACAAGGTGTAACACAGTTTGGTTTTTCTCCACAGTAATGGTGATAAGGATAGTTAATGTTCCTGGGTGTGCCTGTCTGTTCTGCTAAGCATTTCCTAGTGTGTCCTCTCTCTCCCTCCCTCCCTCTTTCTTCTTTCTCTTTCCTTCTCTTCTTCTTTCCCCTTTCTCTCCCTTTCTCTTTTTTTTTTTCTCATCTCTAGAAGATCTAAATTGCTTCATTACATTCCCCAAGGCTGCTCACCTTGCCAGCTGGAAATGACTGGGATGTATGTATTCTGGCCCCTCCCACCCCAAGACCACCCCTTCTGTGTGAACTCATTCCCTAGCTTTGTTAGCAATAAGGCCTTATTCAAACCAGAGTTGGGAGAAGCCTTAGGTAGTGTTCTGTTTCCCCGCTTTGCAGGTGGGTAACTTTGTCTCCCAGGAGTCTGGATGATCCCTGAAGGCTGTTGTTCTGTAAGATATCTGTTGATGTGAGCAGCCTTGTCACCCTGTTTTAAGATGGAAGGGATCCAAGCTGCTGTGAACCAGGGAGGAGCTTGATACATTATGCACGAGTGACTTGTTCCCCTGGAATGAACGCCATAGTCTTTTGTCCCTGTACCAAGTGAATGCCAGCTGTTTTGAAACTAAAATGGAACCCTGGAAAGTAGAGAAGGACAGAGAAGATGAAGGGAGGGTTTGTACAAACCAGCTTGAGATGGCTCCTGGGGTTGAGCAGTCTCTGTCTAAGCTGGTGTAGTGGGTGTATTTCTAAAGCAGCTGGCTGCCTGCTCATAGAGTGAGGTTCCTTGTTGGCTCATCTGGCTTGGGGTAACCTCAAACAGCAGAGTAGCAGGTGATCTTGGGAAAGGGGGTAACTCTGATATTGAACTAACTGTTAATAGAGATCCTAAGAGAAATGCATTATGCTGTTGTATGAGTGGGTCCCCTTAATTGGAGGAAATCATTAGATAAATTTGTTGCCATGGGAGGAGCTTGAGTGATTGCAGGGGTTGTGAATATCCAACTCAGGGTGGGAGTGGGAGGGAGCCCTTGGAAATAGCATTGTGTGTCTTAGGAAACCCAATGGTTCTCACAGCAGGGTGTCAGAGTCCCCTAAGAATGTGTATGGGTCTTACTTTAGAGGTCCTGAATATGACACTCTCGGGATAAGGTCCAGCAACCTGAGCTTTAAAAGGCTCCCTTCCCACCTCCAGGCGATTCTGGTGCCTGGAACCATAGGCTTTATAAGTTAAATAAGGACAAGTTATGTTGTGGTTCTTAAATGTATTCTATAACTCTCAGAATGAAGATGCAAAACTTTGAACTTCCTGGCTTTATATTAAACACTGAACATATCTTCCTATATCTTTTTTAAAATTTAATTTGATTAATATCAGGAGTTCTTCAGGAATTCAGGCAAAGTTCCTCATGGTACAGCTACTCAACCCACCTTTTCAGGGAAAAAGGCTTTATTGGACTCCAGTGGGTGGTGAGATGCAGGCTGACTGGGTTCGGGGGGAGGTTGCTTCTCTAATGTAGCATGTCGTAGTTGGGTGAGAACTCGGGCTGACCCACTTGGGTTAGTCTCAGAGGTCATTCCATGTTTATTCCTGGCCTCAAGATTCAGATTCTCCATCTGTGAAATGAGGGTGGGTTTAGCTCTTTAAAGTATCTTGGAGTGATAGGTACACTGTGGTACCCAGAGACATGCCAGAGAAAAGCCATGGTTACATCATGCTGGAAACAGAAGCATTGGCACTGCCATATTTCCACATTAATATTGGAAGCACCAGCCTGCTGACCATCTGGAAGAATCTCCTAGGGCACTGAAGGCTCTGGACCCTGATTTGAGAACTGCATTTTAGGACAGGTGCTTCATTAATAGAAATGACTTCTTGAGAATACAGCCAAATAGGCCCTCTGACTTTGTACAGGCAAAATCCTCCACCTGTCAAGCCTTTGAACACAGAGGTCACCCTCTACAAAAGAGTAGTCCCCTGCCCCAGGTGCTATCTGCTCTGAACTTTCTGGGACTTGTAGATTTGATGGTTTCCAATGGGAGACTTTAATGGTTCTAGGAGATCAGCTCTGGATCAATGGCTTGCAGTGGAAAAGCACTCAGCCTGTGGGTGTTCTGTTTTTCTGTGGCCGGAGACCCTATTTGGACATGGGGATAGCCAAGAAGAAACAAAAATCAGGATGTAGCCAGTGAGTGCCTGCTTCCAGGATTGATTATGTTTTCATGGCTCTCCTGGAATGTCTACTTGAGAGGGAAAGAGAGAAGGGGGGAGAGAGAGAGGCAGAGAGAGAGAGAGAGAGAGAGAGAGAGAGAGAGAGAGAGAGAGAGA
>JADRCD010230322.1:27211-38171 GCA_019843815.1 Montemys delectorum
AGAGAGAGAGAGAGAGAGAGAGAGAGAGAGAGAGAGAGAGAGAGAGACAGAGAGACAGAGAGACAGAGGGAGACAGAGAGAGACAGAGACAGAGAGACAGAGAGGGAGAGGGAGATAGACAAAGGGAGAGGGAGAGGGAGAGGAAAAGTGAGGGAGAGGGAGAGGAAGAGGGAGAGGGAAAACTTGACTTTTGAAGCCAAACTGACTTGTGTTTGCTATACAAAGAGGCTACTGGCAAATATTATGCTGGGGAGAGGAGAAACCTCAGCCTTCTGAAAGGTGAGAGGTGAGAGGTGAGAGGTGAGAAGTGGAGCAGCCAGTGGAGACAGCTGCTGATGTGATGTAGTCATTCTTTTAACTTCTGAGTGATGTCACCAGGATTGCCAGGACCAAGGCCATTCATTTAATCTAAGATCTGTTTTAGACCAGGCCCTTACCTGAAGGGAGGAATGGGTGCCAGGTACTGTGTGTAGAGGAGGATTTCCATAGCTGTGACTGTGCATGGGTGAGAAGGGTGGGTCCTCGGTGAAGCAAGAGGGGTGACAGCAGAGTGGACAGTTTGAGACAGAGCTGCATTCCTTCTCCTGCCTGGCAGTGAAACAAGATTTCCTCTTGTCCATAGGCACAGAAAGTTTAACTTGTTTTAAAAGTGAAACATAGGCAATTTAAATATGTTTCTAGGAAAGGACTACAGACTCCCTGCTACCTTGAGAAGTAGCAAGAGTAGGGGTCTCACTTTTGGGGGGGATGTCTTAAAAGTAAGGTGAGGTGTGAAGACTAAATCAAGGCAGCTGTGCTGCTGCAGCCTTCTTTGCTGGGCCCCTGTTGTCATGGTTGTAAGGGATGGGGATGGTGGCAGGGAGCTCTGCGGAGTCACCTTAAAGTCCCATTTGGTACTTAATTCCAGGAGTCCCGTCAGCCTGTGAGGTGAAGGACCAGTGGCAGTCATGGGTGTCTCTAGTTCTACCATGTGTTGCAAAGTGGGTAGGACACATCCTTATGCCAAGCCCAGCCCCCACTGACACCCAGAGAAGGGAAGGTGGTTGCTGTTAAGAGTCCTATGCTTTTGCTAGGGACAGGAGTAGACAAGGAAAGGGGACAGCCTCCCAAGACTCTAGTACAGAATGAGGCACCCGATGTGTATCATGTCACTATTGTAGCAACCCAGCAGGCTGTATAGAAGTAGCACTCATGGGGGAGGGGTAAAGTTATCAAAACCCTTGAATAAAGAGCTCAGGCAGCTAGCAAGTGGGATAGACATAGCACCAGAGCCCTGGCCCATCCTGTGTTGATGTTCTCTCTGTATCATAGGAGCTGGGAGTTTGTTACCACTGTAGATATTGGAGATGGGATAGACAAAGGCTCCCTTCAGAGTTCCTGTGCCTGTTTCTGCTCAGACAATGCTTCCACTCCTATTTGTATCCGAAGCACCCCTTTCTGATGGTGCATCACTGGGGTGGGTGGGTCAGGGTAGGTCAGGAGTGTTGATGGTATACCCCTCTTTGCTTCAGGCTTCCATTGTGATCCCTTTGAGAATCCTCCTGAGGATGGACACTAGGTTCCCCTGTTAGTGTTTCTCTGTTGGAAAGTATTCTCCACTGTAGCTTTTTCAGGGTAAGACACCAGCAACTTGTAGCCTGGGAGTCTAGACATAACCCTCTGATTGTAATCACTGTCAGTTAACTTGGCTTAGTTTCAAACTGGGTAGGAAGTGTTGCAGGCACATTTGCTGCTTATCACTAATCTTTTTCCTCTTAGGTTTATAATCCATGGTTTTTTGAGGGTAACGTCATTAAAGTGGTATAATTCACTATACATATATATATGCATGCATACATACATACATATATAGTGAATATATACTTATATTTTAAGTAAACATAACATATGGTTCCCTATGACTTTTAAAACATCCTTAGTGTTATTTATCTCTCTTTATTCTCCCTCTGCACTGCCCCCTCCTCCACAGCAAACGTTCTCTTCTCCAGTTTTTCTGACATCCTTCATAGCGCCTGTGTCCTGCCAGCCCACTCTCTCGAGACCCTTCTCCCTCCTGCCCCTATCCCACGTGGTGCCTTTCTACTTTCCTGGTTTCTGCTGTTGCTCAAGGCTATATACTCACATCTGAAGATTTGGAGATAAGATCCACAAACAAGAGAGGAAAATGTGACATTTGTCTTTCTGGCTCTGGGTTGTCTCTTTCAACATAATATTTTCTAGTTTCACATATTTACCTGAAAAAAAACCTCATGATTTAATTTCTCTTTACAGGTGAATGGTATTCTATAGTATACAGGTTCTACATTTACCTTATCCATTTATCGGTTGAAGGACATTTAGATTGTTTCCATCTCTGAGGGACTATGCATAGACCAGCAATGAACTAATCTGAGCAAGTAGATATGGAATAGGATGTTGAGTCCTTTGGCTGATGCTCAAGAGTAGGATAGCTGGGTCGCCTGGTCCACTTTTACCTTTTTGAGAATTCTTCACAATGATTTCCATAGTGGCTGTACCAGTATGCAATTCTAGTAACAACTAGTAAGGGTTAACCACATCCTGATGAGCATTTGTTAATTGTTTTTGTAGACATATAGGAAAACTGTAGAAACTGGGGACATAGAAAGGCACCAAGTAGGATGGGGGATGTCTCTAGCGAGGGAGCTCGTAGGACACAGGAGCTATGAAGGAGCATCAGAAGAGCTAGAGGAGGGGATGTTTGCTGTGGAAGAGGGAGGGCAGTACAGAGGGAGAGAAAAAAAGGGATAAATAACACTAAGGATGTTTTAACATATACAAATGGTTCAATATGTTCTGATGATCACAGTTTCCCTTCCCCCAACTCCTCCCAGATGCTCCCCACCCATCCAAATTCATGCTGTTTCCTTCTTTTTCTCTTCAGAAAACAAAGAAAGAAAGAAACAGGCCAACAAACAAACCAGCATAAAAAAACAAAACCAAACCAAAAGCCCAAGAAACACACCTACCCACCCACGCCCCACTCCCATAAAACCACAAGATAGACAACAATAATATACAAACAAAAAGACCAGTAAGACAAAAAAAAAAGTGCCCAAACAAAACAACATGAGACAAAAAGTCTACAAAAATACCATTGAGTTTACTTTGTGTTGGCCATCTACTGCTGGGCATGGGTCCTACCCTTAAATGTGGCTAATATACTCAGTGAGACTCCATTGGAGAAAATTAATTTTTCCTTTGCAAGCTGACATCAGGAGATAGCTCCTTAGTAAGGGACGGGGGTGAGGGGGTTGTGCTTCCTTTCCCTTTCAGTGCTGGAACCCTATCGGGTCCTTCCCTCAGGGCTCAGGGAGCTATGTGGAAGAGGAGATGGAAAGATTCTAAGAGCCAGACAGAATGGGCAACACCAAGGAAATGGTGTATTTCAGACACAACAGGACTGAGACACATATGAACTCATAGGCTGTCTGGCCAGTAAGCTCCAGGGATCTTACACTCTTATCTCTGCCTGTACAGTGCACACCTGGCTTATTTGTGGGCATTTGGGATATGAGCACAGGTCCCCATGCCTATTCAGCAGGCATTTTACTTACTAAAGCATATCTCCAGTCCATTAATTTTTTTATAAGAATAATCTATACATAGCCTGCTTTCTCATTAGTTCTCTTGTGTGCATGCATGTGCATACATGTGTGTGTGTCTGTCTGTGTGTTTGTGTGTGTCTGTGTTTATTTGTGTGTCTGTGTAGGTGTGTCTTTGTCTATGTGTGTATCTGTGTATGTGTCTGTGTGTTTGTATGTTTGTGTGTGTCTGTGTCTATGTGTTTATCTATGTATGTGTCTGTGTGTCTGTGTGTTTGTATGTTTTGTGTGTGTGTGTGTGTGTGTGTGTGTGTGTGTGTGTGTTGATAAAGCTCAGGACTATGCGTGTGCTAGGCAAGTGCTCTATACCTGAGACATATTTCTAGTTTTTTGAAACAAAGTCTTACTATGGAGCCCAGGCTGGCCTTGAACTCATGAGGCTACCTTGCCTCCACTCAAATTTATAATTTTTTTGCTAAGATTAGATCACAGGCTTGCATTAGTAACCTACTTACTCCTGCTTTACTTGTGAGCATCTTACTGTATCATAAGTATTCTTTTATATTTTTCTTTAAAGATCATAAAGGTATTAAAGCATCTTATTACATAGATGTAATTATTCATTTTATTCCTCATGATTGGATGTATGGAATTTCCTTTTTTTAAAAAATAAGATAATTATGTTTCTCCTTTCTAAGTAATACCGTTTTATCATTGCGCTTATAATGTATATGAATAAACATTTGCCAATATTCTTATCAAATTTTGTCCACTTGATAGGGTAGAAAAATGCCTCTTTCTTGCTTCAGCCTTGAGCCATTCAAAGAAAGAGTCTGAGCATGTATGGATGGGTTCTTGGGGATCTTAAGGAAGAACAATGTTAGGTATCTCACCTTGCTCTTCCCCTCTTCTTTTCATTTGCCTCTTAGAATGTTTTCCTTTGCCAATGTAATGCAAAACACTAATTTAAGAAAAGAGGTTATAGTGTTTCTTTTAAGAAACATTTCTAACAGTTTTATTTATAGAAGCAATAAGGTGACATAGCTTAAAATTTTATAGTGTGGAACTGATTAAGTTAACTGGTCACAGAATACTATTCAGTCATTAAAATAATTTAATGGCAAAGAAAAAAATCAGATTATGATCACAATGATCCTAATTAACTAATATATGCATAGAAAAAAGTCACCAGTGTCAATCTTGGTTATTTCTGAATAATGTAATTATAATTTCTGTTGAAATTTCACAATTCTTCACAGGTCCATATATTGCTACTATTATTATTATCATAAACAATAAAATGTTAGCAAGGGCATTCTAAAATATGATACATGGCAACAAACAGCTCTTGGGTTCTGGTCACTTAGATTCTACTAAGGACGTTATGAGTTTATGTCTTTTCACAGTCTTTGAGGTATGTGGAGCCCTTTGGAAGCTTGTAAGGTCATATTTATGAAGGGACTTCTAATGAGGCTCAGCAAAAATGAAGAGAAGTCTCCTATCAGCACCTTTGCCACTAGGGTTACTAGAGACCAGGGTCCCTTTAGGTGGATGTACCACCCCACTAGTGTATGTCAGGTCCCTTGGGGTTGGTGTTTAGAAGTGAAAGGTAAGGAGGACCAGAATGACTAATTGTCATCAAGAGAGTTAAGTATTCATAATGACAGGTATAGTAGGGACAGAATCTTGTGCTAACTCCCTCACTCACTGTCTAACGAGGAAGCAGGGCTACAGAGTGATAAAACCACTTGCCCCAAAACAATATCTGTCTCATTTTTCTCATCACGGTGTCGTTCTTGATGGTGTAGTATGCTCTGTGAGTCTGAGTGGCTGACATGAAATGCTACATACCTGATGAGTTTGGAGTACATTCAGTGACTTAGGTAGACTTTGAATGAGAAGATCATTTAGTTGTTTAAGAAACAGATTTGGAGAAGTCAGTGTGGTTCTTTCTCATTTTGTTATGGTGGTTATTCAATGAAGTTCAGGAGAAGAGAAAACATTGAATTCTGTAATCGTAAGAGGTAAACTAAGGCAAGCTAGCAGAGAGAAGAATCAATGATAGAATGGAATATTTTCTCTATCCTTGGGTAGCATGTAGGTATTTTCTTATATTTTGATCTTGAAAGCACTCAGTGGTAAGGGTTTTCTTCCCACTGAGAATTCTAAGAACTGGATATTTCATCCTCCGTATGACTCAATACCCCCTCTTGGAGTAACCTACTTGTCTTTGGTTGTCATTGCTCTGAGGATTAAAACATTGAATTCACCTTGGGCATCACTCTGGGGGCTTGCCCAGAGGAGGCAGCAGTTAGAATGATAGAGGGTTGGAATTCACAGCCAATGAGGAGCTCTTCAAACAAGTGATGTGTGTCATGGAAGAGAGGTAATTGAGGGAATGAGCAGAGAATGGCAGCTGCCTCCAAAGATGTGAGGGTTGTCATGGAAAGAAAGAATAAAGTTGTCTTAGGTGACACCTGTCAGCAGAGCTGTGACTGATGAAGGGAATGCTATAGGGAGAATCATTCCAGCTCAGAATAATGAAGACCTTTCTAGAAAAAGAAGTGTCCAGACAAGCTTCCTGATGATCGTTAGAGGAGATTCCTATACTGTGTTGTCATGATCATTTCACGTCTATGCTCTTAAAATTCTGTAATTTGATGTCTATGCAATATGTTATATTTGTCACTGGCTCTTTATTAATAATTGTTATATGTTCAGCTTGGTATTGGAATGACAATGACAGGCAGAAAAGACAAGATCCTTGAGTTTGCAGTCAGCTATCAGAGATCTATTGTAAATACCTTATTCTAAGATATGACTCTAATAATGTAAAATAAACAGTCCAAATGCACATAGAAGGGACCCTAGGTTAGCTGGGTAGAACTGTTAAGGCTTTCTGGAAGAAGTACATAAGGTCACAGACCTAAGAACTGACCATGTCTTTGCTGGGCTAAGAGGGTAGATAATACACCAGGCAGGAGACAGAGCTGAAGGAACAGCCCAGGTTATTGAGAGTGAGCCTACAGACCAGAAGAAATGTAGTCTGAAGAGGTTGACAGGCAAGTGGTGACAGACCTTGTCTTACAAACCTGAGTTTGGACTGTAAGCTGAGATCACTAGTCACTTAAAGTCTCTAAAGGAAGAATTTGTATGGCCAGACTCAATCCATGCAAAGACCACTTTAGTTCCAGTGTGGGAGAAAGCTGGGAAATCAAGATTGACATTAGAGGCCAGCCATGAGTCTGTTTTATCAGTTGAGTAAGGGATGGTGAGAGGTTAAGGCACTGCCCTGTCAGTAATGATAGGCAAATGGAAGAAAGGAAGAGTGTGTTCAGCAGCTGGGGAGTTGGAGGTGACTGAGGAATGAGCCCATGGAGCGCATCTGGGGCTAGAAAGGAGGACAATGAGCCTATTTTGAGACATGCCATTTTTGAAGTCATGATATCAGTGGGAATGTCCTTTCATCAGATGTTATAATATATCCAGGGGAGATTCATTTTCTCCTCCATGATACTGTGGTGGAGTTTCTTTAAGGCAAGAGGGTTTTCCTTCCAGAGCTCTTTTGTAACTACAAAGCATAGATCCTTCCATCATTCCTGTAAGATTGAGATGGGTTGTTGGTCTCAGTGAAGTGTTCAGATTCAAGATCTCGTGAAATGATGTCCATGTTTTCTTAGAATCCAGGCTCCCGGGCAGTCCTCACTCATTCTTTTTTTCTCTCTCTCTGGTTGGGTCATTTGTATTTCAGGAATGTCATGTCTTCCCCCTACGTGGGTTGTCTCTGAAGACACTGGCAAAGGTGTTAAAGGAATATACTATAACCTGTGAAAAGGGGTTAAGAGTAAAAAAGGAATGTTAGATACAAGGCTGAGATGTCCCTTCTTTGCAGGAAGGCCTGTGATCATCTCCACATCTGATAATACTGACAACCTACAATCCTTCTCTTTTCCAAGGTGGCACAACATACCTTATTTTAAAGTTGTCTTATAGTCCTCCTGTTGGTCTGTTTTACAGATTCGTAACTGGAAGGGAGGGTGATCAGTAAGTCTAAATTGTGGCTAAAAGAAATTTTTCAAAGTTACCCTGTGATTAGGCCTTTGGCTGCCTTTTGTCTCTCACCAATTTGGACTTTAAAAGACTTGTAGCCACATAACTACAAGATATATTTTTTTCTTATAAAGACTCATTCTTCTGTTTTGTTTCTTCCCCTATGGCCTGCAAATGTCTGGGTTCTCCAGTGACCTAACACATCCTTCTTTCTCACTCCACCTTTCCTCTATGAGTGATCTTTTCCAATCCCATGCTTTTCACTGATGTCCAATAACATCTGGCTTCCCACTTGATACTACTAACCTTAAACTCCTCCACATGCTAAGATTTCCTGCCTTCTGGCTTCTTGGCCTATAGGTAACTTTTATTCACTAGAAAATGAAATACTGGCTTCAGACCTAGAAGAGAGCTGCCTGCTAGTTCTTGGCAACTGAGAGGCAATAGTAAGTTGAGAATCCAGCTCAGCACATCTAAACCTTCATGGTGTTTTCTGAATGGGTCTGAGTTGGGGATTCTGATCTGGACATGTGGGTACAGCATTAATGTCACTTGTTCTCTACCATCATGGCTACTGGTTCTGTATTTGGACATTTTTGAATTTTGAGTTGGGACTATAACTCAGGTGGTATAATATTTATCTGGTGTGCATAATACTCAGGGTCTAACCCCCAGCAATGACACACTAGCACACACCTATAATGCCAGTTCTCTGGAGGTAGAGACAGAAGGATCATCCTTAGGTATGTCCTTAGGTACAAGTCATCTTTCGGTACAGTGAATTTAAAGTTTCTGGGCTATATGATACACTGTCTCAAATTAAAAAAAAAAAGCATTTTTGTGTTCCAATTTTTTTTTAATGGTGATGTGTGGTATCCCTACCTCCCACCCTTTCTGTTTTCTCTTCCATATGCTGTACTAGAAATTTTAAGGAGATGAAATCTAATCATACTGCTTCTCGTGTAAAATGCTGCCCTCAGAAACATCTCTATGGTGTGCTATGGATCACAGTTAATAAACTGTGATTCTGCAGCCAGGCTGCCTGTTCTCAGACTCTGTTAAGAGCCGAATGATCTTAAGTAGATCACTTAAACTTTCTGTTCTTCAGTTTCTCCTAGAGGTGGGCTGTAAAAATACTCATTTCTTAGGTTTGCTAGAAGTATCCTGTGAGTTAATATTTGTGCTTAAAATAGTGCTTAGCATAGTGTGAATAACTCATAAGGTTTTATTAAGAAATAAATATGTAGGCCTTTAGATTGATAGGGAGGCTCTACAGTATTGGGCATAGCTCAAGTTCAGTTTCTTAATTCTCCCACCCTCAGTACTGTGCAGTCAGCCACACACATAACAAGTAGCTATTTTGTTTTAAAAAGATTTATTTATTTTATGCATATGAGTATACCACCATTTCTTTCTTCAGACACACCAGAAGAGGGCATCAGATCCCATTACAGATGGTTGAGAGCCACTATGTGGTTGCTGGGAATTGAACTCAGGACCTCTGGAAGAGAAGTTGGTGCTCTTAACCTCTGAGCCATCTCTCTAGCTTGCAAGCAGCTATTTTTCCACACCATTATATTTTATTTTGTGCTTCCTTCTGTCCTTGGATTTCTTTTCTTCCTTTTCCTAGTCTTTCTTTCCTGGTGAATCTGTAAGTGAATTACCTACCCATCTTTTAGAATCTACAGCACAGAAGTCTACAGCTGTTAGACAAGGTTATCCTTCCAACAAGGTACTTATCAAACACTTCCTCCCCTGAGCTGCTTTTTTTTTTTTTTTTGTACTCGGCACTTTTATTTATTTATTTATTTATTTTTTAATTAGGTATTTTCTTTATTTACATGTACATTTTCCCTTTCCCAGGTTCCCCTCCAACAAACAGACAAACAAACAAACAAACAAAAACAAGAACAAACCCCTTTTGCCTCCCCCTCCCCATGCCTGTCACCCCACCCTCTCCCACTTATTGGCCCTGGCATTCCCCTACACTGGGGCACAAAACCTTCACAAGGCCGAGGTCCTTTCCTCCTATTGATGATCGAATTTGCAATCCTCTACTATACAGCTGCTGCCAGTATATTCAATCCCACCCTGTATAGTCCTTGATTGGTGGTTGGGTCCCTGGGAGCTCTGAGGGTACTAGTTAGTAATTGTTGTTCATCCTAAGGGGCTGCAAACCCTTCAGCTCCATAGAACCTTTCTCTAACTCCTTCATTGGGGACCATGTACTCAGTTCTATGAATGGTTGTGAGCCTCTACATCTGTATTAGTCAGGTATTGTCAGAGCCTCTTAGGAGATAGCTATATGCTTGTCCTTCCTTCAGTCTCTGCTCCATAGTTAATCTCTGCCACTCCTTCTGGGGGTGTTTGATTCCCCTTTTTAAGAAGGAATGAAATGTCCACCTTTTAGTCTTCCTTCTTCTTAAGTTTCTTGTGGTTTGTGGGTCGTTCTTCCTGTATTCCAAACTTCTGGGCTAATAACCACTTATCAAAGAATGCATACCATGTGTGCTCTTTTGTGATTGGGTTACCTGACTCAGGATGATACTCTCCAGATCCATTCATTTCCCTAAGAATTTCATAAATTCATTGTTTTTAATAGCTGAGTAGTACTCCATTGTGTAGATGTACCACACTTTCTGTATCCATTCCTCTGTTGAGGACATCTGGGTTGTTTCCAGTTTCTGACTATTATAAATAAGGCTGCTATGAACATGGTGGAGCATGTGTCCTTATTACATGATGGAACATCTTGTGGGTATATGCCCAGGAGTGGTATGGCTGGGTCCTCTGGTAAAACTATGTCCAATTTCCGGAGGAACCGCCACACTGATTTCCAGAGTGGTTGTACCAGTTTTCAATCCCACCAGCAATGAAGGAGTGTTCCTATTTCTCCGCAGCCTCTCCAGCATCTGCTGTCACCTGAGTCTTTTATCCTAGCCAATCTCACTGGTATGAGGTGGAATCTGAGAGTTGTTTTGATTTGCATTTCCCTGATGACTAAGGCTGTTGAACATTTCTTTAGGTGTTTCTCAGCCATTTGGTGTTCATCAGTAGAGAATTCTTTGTTTAGCTCTATGCCCCATTTTTTAATAGGGTTATTTGGTTCTCTGGAGACTGACTTCATGAGTTCTTTGTATACATTGGATATTAGCCCTCTATCAGATATAGGGTTGGTAAAGATCTTTTCCCAATTTGTTGGTTGCCGTTTTGTCCTATTGACAGTGTCTTTTGCCTTACAGAAGCTTTGCAACTTTATGAGGTCCCATTTGTCAATTCTTGATCTTATAGCAGAAGCTATTTGGGGTTCTCTTCAGGAAATTTTCCCCTGTGCCTATTTGCTCGAG
>JADRCD010230325.1:0-27030 GCA_019843815.1 Montemys delectorum
TTTTTTTTTGTCCAACACAGTGCATGCCTTCTTGCTCAGCTTCCATGCTTTCCTATCTGACTAGGTCCCCCATCCATGCTAATCTGCCTTCTAGTCTTGCCAGATCTGATTCTGCCTGAGGTGGGACTTCTGCTCTCCCTGCTGGGGATATCTGCTTGTCCTGACTTTCTACACATTTTTGACTCCCCATTCCTTTCTCTGTAAGCAATCTCTTTCTCTATAACCCTTCCCCAACTCTACAAACCATGATGGAGTCCTGTCTTCCTTTCCTACAACACATATCTCCATATGAAATACTCTGTGTGCTTTATGTGGCTGCTTCTGAGTGTTTCTGCTCTAGACTGAATGGAGGCATCCATCTGGTTTTGTTTTCTACTTCCGCTTTAATATCTGTTACAGGGGCTGATAAATATTTAATGTTCTAGGAAATCTAGAACATCAAGGGTTGAACAAACAAACACACAAACAAATAAACCAAAATATACTGAACACCTATTGTGTTCCAGACCTTAGTAACTGATGTGACAAACCAATGAGATGCATCCTTCTGTCAAGGAGCTCAGTATTGCAGTAAGAGATATAAAGGATATAAGGAGCTAATGACACATAGCGTGGGAAGCCCTAATACAGAGTTGTTATGTTACGCAGATATTTTGTTATTATAAGACACACGTCCCCTAAATAAACACACCAACCAGTCAGGGAATAATGATATATTTTGCTTCATGTTTCTGGTAGTCCAGACCATCATCACGGGTAGGGTATTGAGGAAGACCTGACGCCATAGCTGTCAGGAAGCACACAGAGTGAGAGTACTTGAACTCACGGGCTTTATCCTTTTCCTTTTTCTTCCCCATCTCTAGCGCTTACTGATGGTGCCATTTGTCTTCAAGGCAGCTCTTCACCCCTTAGTTAATATGTGAAGATGCCCATACAGACACAGAGGTATGCTTTATTGATCTCCAAGATACTTCTCCAGCCAACCAAGTTGATGAGATTAACCACCCTAGAGATAAAGTCAAAACAAGGAAAATAAGTAACCAAAAAAATGAATGAGTGAATGAATGAATGAATAAATAAATTAATTAATTAAAACAAGAAAAACCATGATGGGGGACACAGAATGTGGAAAGACAAGTCTGTCAGTATATGCTAGGGCATGCAAGGTGAAGGTTGTAAATTACAGAGATTCTGATTCCATTGCTCTTCTGTAAATGAACAGTATTTACTAATGCTCCAGGAAATTATGAAACCTACCTAAAGAGTAATGCTGTGTAGCAGCATCATTGTCCCTTAATCTCTGGTCAGGATTTGTATGTTTCCACCTTATGCTCGTGGAGACTTAACAATCCTTCCTTAAATGCCTTCAATTATTCAGAGATTCATGTTTACACAGCCGCTTCCACATTTGGAAGCGAAATGAATTCTTGTCCTGTGCGCTAGCATAGTTTTAGGACCTATGCTTGCTCTGGAATTCACTGGAAGCACTTATCCAGGATGTTTCAGGTGGGTAGGAGGCTTTCTCAGAATTTCTAAACAAGAAAAGTTATGATCCTGCTACAATTTACTTAAATTGGAATGGCTCACAGTATTAAATCATAAAATGGCCATGATATTTAATACAGCTTCTCTGTTTTCTAGTTTTGCTTTTTCAGGAGCCCCACACAAGTAGTAGATAAATCCACAGCAGTCTTAAGAGTATGGACATCGTCCTTGGTGACTTTGGGGTGTCCGTGGTAGATACCACATTTGTTTTACAGAGGAGGAACAATTAGAAAAGCTAATAAGAGTCAGAACTGGAACTCCAAGCTTGAATCAAATAAAAATTCCAGTTTTCTTTTATTCATTTGTTTTTTTTGTCGGTTTCCTGCTATAGAATCTAAAGTTTAGAGATAAATGTCTTCAACTTCACTTATAAAACATTTCATATTTAGATTCCAGAGCTACTCAAATCAGTTGACTGTGACTGTTGGTCATTTAACTGTCCTGGTTTCTGAGCCTTTGTATCTGAGAAGCCAGATGTGACAGAGCAGACCAGGGGACAGCTGCTATGCCCTGTCTATGATATCTGTGCCTGTTTTAGGGATGCTTTGGGGGATGGTTAAACAGCTGACTTGGTTAGACCGTGTTCACAAGTTTGAGTCAGACCTGAGAAGGTGAATGGAGATTTTTTTTCAAGGCAAAACTGTTTGGAAAAGTTTTGGCTTTTCTTGAGAAAGTGAGACCTGCAATGTAGCAAACTAATGAGAAGACAGGATGAGGAATGGTAAGGTGGGTGGTGCTCTGTATGGCTGAGTGAAAAACCACTCTGGACTTGTTAATTAAGGGATTTCCTCCCAAACCGTGGAGTAGTAATCTGGAAGAAGAGTACTTTAAAATACATCTTATTTAGAAGGTTTACACAATGTACCTTTGGGGGGCTTTCTGTGGGTTTGATTGGCTACAACATAACTGTAAGGCCCTGGAAAGTTTCTGTGATTCTCCATTAGTTAGGATCATGCTCTAAACACAACGAAAATTGAACTTGTATTAAGTTTCAAACTATTCCTTAATTGGTAAGTAATTTTGCTTTCTTAGTTTAAAACAACCCCTCTAATTCCTCCTAAGTAATATTGTTTAGTATATTAGTAATATTGTTTAGTATCCACATGGTTTTCTGTGGGGAGATACTGTAACGATTGAACTGCGAACTGGAAACATTCTTATCAGAATATCCTGGCTACTAATACATTTTGTATGTAATTTTCTTCAGAGGTATTGATTTTAATCAGCCTTCAAGATGTAGCACCACATTTGTCAAGGCAGAAGACCCAAATGTCCCTTTTTTTCATGGTGGAAAACTGGGTGTAATGAATGTGCTTGGATATATTAGTTATCTATTAACCTCAACAGGCAAGAAAGCACTATATCATTAGTTTGCCCTGTGGCAAACAGCAGCTGCTGCCAGACTCGCTCCTACAAGAGATGCAGAATCAGCAGATCTCATGTTCTGTGGGGATGCTGGTGTGTTTGAGATGCCTGGCTGATCCTGTGAGTGCTAAGGGATGAACCCGAGATACATAGCATGACTGTCTTCTGGCAGGAAAACATCCCCATTTCATCAAATGCTGTGCTGTGCACATCAGGATTCATGGCCTCGTCTATCTCTGGGATATGGAGTGAGCTTTATCATGCTGGAAGGGATTCAAGCTTTGATTAATTTTCTGTGGTTTTATTTGGTTATTGAAGTGGAGCTTGATTGTGTGTTTCACCCATTTTCTTTTAAGCACTGACAATCTTGATTAAATTTCCCTTTGAGAAGAGGGAAGAAAACAGTAGAGTAACTGTCACAAGTCCTTTGAGCTGAATTGCTCTAAAGTACTTTGAACTTATCCTCCCAAAGTAACCCCCTGGAAGATTAGTGGAAGAAAGCCATGCAGGGAAGATGGGATGTGTTGGACCTATTATTATTTTTTTGGGTACAATTCTAAGTTTCTTCATACAGCTCAGCCACATGGTTTATTTCTATATCTTTTCTTTCCTTCTTAACTCATAATAAAGTAGCTGTCACACTATTGACATAGCTATTTGGGGATTTAAATTGCATGAGGCAGGGGTTCCATTTTGTTATATAACTATAGATTTTTTTCTACTCTCAGAAATGCAAACTAAGGAACAAAGTAGACAAGGCTTTGTTCCAGGCAAGATGGAAAAGACAATATTAGCTACACAAGGCTTATACTCAAGTTGCGGGCTGTGATTAATAAAGTTTCACTTGCAATTGGTAAAGAAAAGTTTCCATGGTCCTTGAATGTGCAAATCACCTACAAATGTCACCGAAATACCACACTTTTTTTTGGATATTTTTAATTGAAATAAAAATACAAAGTTAAATGTTCAGTTTTTATTACAAGTTTATAAAATAAGTTAACACATATATAAAGTTAAGAAACAATCCATCAAATTATGACTAGTGATAGAATTGTTCAAATTGATTATAACATTCTTGCTGAACTTTTAAGATTGTTTTGATAATAAGACAATGTTCTAAAGTATTTGGTTTTTTTCCACACTGCAATGGATAAGGATAGCTGGATAAAGTGTTATCGCGGTTTTATGACTGGTCTGTCTGTTACAATTGTGAGTGAGATCTACCTTGAAATCCGAGGATCATATGTAACAGAGTCATGGAATTTTACAATTGAGTGACAACACCAGAAAAGTATTGTTTTATGTCTTCTTTTTTAGATATAGAGAATGGTCCATAAGAAACTATTTCTTGACCTAAGAAGTATATCTCATTAGATGCTTCTTTGCTGGGGTTCATAGAATTTATTGCCATATACAATAACTTATTACAGCATACTTAAGACAATGCGTGCTTATTATCTCTGTTTCTGTGGTTGGGAGTCTGGGTATGATGCCTGAGTTCTGTGCCACAGTTTTTCATAAGGCTTTTCATTGGGGCTGGGGTCTTATCTGAAAGTTTGACTGGGGGGGATGATCTGTTTTCTAGTCTCACATAGTTAATGGCCGAATTCAATTATGTTTGGACACTTAGTTTGGGCAACACATTCTTAGCTGCCTTTGGGGGTATTGTCCTACCTTCTAGCTTTATCAATGCCAGCAGGAGAGGAAATCTACTGGCATGATGAAAGCTCCAATCTTATATGGTTTAATCCCTGGCAGGCCATCTCACCATGGATGATTTGTATTAGAAGACATAAGTCACCTTGACACCCTAAATTCCAAGAGCAAGGAAAAAACAAAGGCATGACTGCCAGGCTATGGAGACAATTAAAAGACATTGTAGAATCTTTACTATGTTGGTCTTCCTCCAGTATTTCAAAAGTGTGTTCAGATGCCATGCTTTCATGTAACAAAGCTGTTGATGAAATGGAAAATTGAGACAAGGATCTTGAACTTGTATCTCTGCATAATGGATTCTTAATACATAGCTGATGCTTCATTCATTCATGCTAGATTGTTCAAAGTTTCTTTCATGTGTCCATTTCACAAAGACAACTTATACTAACTGGATGTCAAGTATCTTTTTAAGTGGCACAGGCATATCCACTAATAAAAGCAGGCCCTTTCCTTCACAGACCTTACAATGTTTTGAAGAGTATTGATAGATTATATCAACAAGCAAGCAGTCACTGTATTCCATGTGGATAAGAAACAAAATAATGAAAGGTGAATGAGTAGTCAGGAGAGGGGAATGAATGTGAAAGATGCTGTTATGGTTTCACCTTTAAACGCTTTCCACAGGGTCATGTTTTGAGTGTTTGATTCTTAGATGGTGTTCCTAACTTGAGACATTGTTGAATCTCTAAGAAGTGGAGAAGTCCTTGAGGCTCTGTTATCTCTGCCTTCTCTGCTTCCCCATTGGCTATAAAGTAAATAGCTCTTCTCTTCATTATATTCTAATTACTGTGACGTTCTGTCTAACTGAATGGAGTCACGCAACCAGGGACTAAAGTCTCCTGAAAAAAGTTAGTTATGTCAGTTATTTCGGTCACAGTTATGAAAAGTGCTGGACAGATAAGACTCTACAGATTTGAGCAAAAATGTAAGAATATTAGAACACATTATGAAAATTTCTAGAGAGACAACATATAATGGCCGTGAGAAGATGGAGCTCAAGTCACTGTTGGTCTGCTTGGAATTAATAATTAGGAATTGGCCAATAGCCCATTGCTACTATAAAGGCTATTATTTATTGCTGTTGACTAAAATTGGCAGTATACAAAGGCAGATCCACTGTAGGAAAATGAAGGACTCTTGGGTTGAGTAGTCTGACTTAGAGGATTCCATTACAGGCCTTCCCCAAACCCTTCAAAGTTGCAGCATCTTTTAAGGCTTATTCTTTAAATGTTACTGGCTCATTTTAAGCCCCCTTCAGCCTTTTATGGAAAATTTTACCAGTGTGTCTTTTTCATGTCAAATGCCATGATTATGCTTACTACTCTGATGACCCCCAACCTCCACGATGTTCTAGGTTGAACTTATATAAGTGCATAGGCCAATAAGTGGTCAAGGGATATGGCTCAGTGGTTAAGTGCCCGTTAGCTTCCCTGAGGTCTGGGTTTGATGAGTAAGAGAGAGAAGGGGTGGGAGTTTGATTGGGATGTTAAGGAGACAAATATGGAGTGAGCAGAGGCAAGAGAAATGGGATTCAACATCAGAAACGCATATAGGAGAAGAATAGTTGCATAAAACCCTATAAAATATCTTCAAAAAAAGAGGTAAAAATAATTAAACAATGGCACAGTGGCATGTGTATCATCTATGGGATTTAAAGGAAATGGATTTCAAAGCTGGTACCTGCGAATCTCATTAGCAGCATTCAGTATCTATCCAGGTAGCAACTGTAAGTTCTAGGCTATTAAGTTTTTGACGTTACTCATTAAAGCAACCCACGGGCCTTAGTTCAAAGGGCTGTTGCCATGGTGTCTGAAAAACAGGTTCAGAGTATATTTTATGCAAATTTAATAGATTTGTAATGAATGATTCTGTCCAATAAGCTGGCTAGAACATCTGGCCATTCATGTGACAATGACCACCAAAGTCTTTTTCTAAGACTCCTTTGCAGTACTAATCAGTTGAATGAAACTTAAGACAATGTCAGCAGTGAGCATGAAATATAGGTTGATGCTGACAATGAGAATTATGATTCTTTTGTTGTTTTTAATGATTTATTTTTGAGATTATAATATAATCTCACCATTTTCCCTTCTTTTTTTCTCCTTCCAATTCTCCCATATAACATTCTTTGCTCTCAGATTCATGGTCTGTTTTTTCATTTATTGTTGTTACATATATGTGTATCTACACATATTTATTCCTAAAGATAGCCAGCTCAGTCTGTTTACTGTTACTTGTATGTATATTTTCAGGGCTGACCATATGGTATTGGAAGACCAATTGGTGTGTTCTTTCCTAGGAGATGATAGTTCTTACTAGCTGTCAATCAGATTCAAAGGAAGTCACCAGATGCTACTGAATAGTCCAGATGAAGAGAAGCTTCGTCTTTGGAGGTCCACAGCTTAGGTCCTCATTTTACCAAAGACCATAAGCCCGTGGTCATGTAGACTTGACAGCACTTTCCAAAAGGAACTTAAAATATCCTGCTTGTCTCTTCTACCTCCATAACCTATGTATGACAGGTCTTTTACTACAGTGATAATCAGAAGATTAGAAAACCTCTTTCAGAATAATGCTCAGTCAAGCGGTAAATGCTTCAGAAATTAGTCTTGAATATTATCACTGTGTATCAATTGAAGTTGGATGAAGAGCTCTACATTCATCCAAGTTCTTTTCCATACCAATTAGATACTCTTCAAAGGTGTAATTACCATTTAAAAATTACTTTTGAGTGAAGGATAGACAATAGATTTTTAATGTCTTGTAATTTCTTTCTGTGTCTCTCATATTTCTCTGGCACTTTCTTATTTTGTAGATGAATCACAGGACCTTCAAAGACTTTCCTCCCTCACAAGTTAAAATTCTAAACAAGAAATTCTGCTCACATGAATAACTTGATTCAATTACAGGAGAAAGATCATGATAATTAAAATTTTGATTGCATTGATTATCAAGTTGCTTGAAACTCCTGCTACCACCTTGAACAGAGAGTAATTTCTAGCCCCAGAAATGAGCTGCCTTGTTTAGGAGTGTCAGGTAAAATAAGAAGTTTGATAATGTGTCTATCATCACAATTTGTAGCACATCCCAGACTCCAATTATATCTATTGGTCAAACCCAACCTCTTTGTTTCTGCTCCTATGGTGGGCCATAGTTTGGCTCTTTAGTGACTACCTGCTAAAGGTTTGATCATTGCTCTGTTATTCCATTGGGAGGTGGGGGAACATTTAGTGGGTGAAACTCAGTAGATGGAAGTTAGATCAGAGTTGAGGGCACATTCTCTTCAAGAGAAGATCAGGTCATTAACTCTTTTCCACTTCTTTTGTTTCCTGGGTACCATGAAGTGAACAGACATCCACTGACTTATGCTTCCACCATTATGTATTCTGCTAACACAAATTCAAAGTAACAGAGCCAAGTAACCATGGACTTAAACCCTTGAAATCATTAGGTAAAAACATAAAGCTTCCTTTTATATTGATTATTTTAGATATTTTGTCACACACACAGAAAGCTGACAACTATTCTGTGGTGTTTCTTGACATCTTGTGTTGTTTCAGAAGGGTGAGAGTAACATTGAGAGACTTTGAAGTTGGTGAGCATGGAATGCAGCTGTTCTAGTGACATGGCTAATGCAGCTAATGTAGAAAAGCCTACCTGTTCTGTGGGTGGAATGAGCTGGTCCAGAAAGAAGTTTTCCTTTTTTTCAGAGTGAAGTTTGGTTTAGTTGTAGTGGTGTTAATGCGATTCTTGGACTACAGATCATTGGATTCATGACATTTCCCTTTGGATAAAGTAGAAGTTCATTAAAATGTCCTCCAGTTCTATTTGGTGTGCTCTTTTATATTTTCTTCATCATTATCTTACATGGGTTACTCTTTAGTCATACTAGTTTTTCCTCCATATTTTAGATTTGTATTCCTTTTCCCAAGATTAGAAAACTTCACATATTCTTTTGTTCTTTTCAAAGTGTGTGTGTGTGTGTGTGTGTGTGTGTGTGTGTGTGTGTGTGTGTTGCTGTGTATCTGAGCATCATGGGTGTGGGTGGAGGTTAGAGGATATCCTGTGGGAGTTGAGTCCTTCCCCTATGTGGATTATGAGGATTGAACTAAGTTTATCTCCCTTGGTTATAATTGACCTGCCCCCTGTGTCATCTTGCTGTAATAATACTGATCCTTTGTGTATTCCGAACTTCTGGGCTAATATTCACTTATCAGAGAATGCATACCATGTGTGTTCTTTTGTGATTGGGTTACCTCACTCAGGACTATATTCTCCAGATCCATCCATTTCCCTAAAAATTTCATAAATTCATTGTTTTTAATAGCTGAATAGTACTCCATTGTATAGATGCACCACATTTTCTGTATCCATTCCTCTGTTGAGGGACACTTGGGTTGTTTCCAGTGTCTGTCTATTGTAAATAAGGCTGCTATGAACATAGTGGAGCATATGTCCTTATTACATGTTGGAGCATCTTCTGGGTATATGCCCAGGAGTGGTATAGCTGGGTCCTCTGGTAGTACTATGTCCAATTTCCTAAGGAACCACCAAACAGATTTCCAAAGTGGTTGTACCAGCTTGCAATTCCACCAGCAATGAAGAAGTATTCCTCTTTCTCCACAATCTTGCTAGCATCTGCTGTCACCTGAGTTTTTGATCTTAGCCATTCTGACTGGTGTGAGGTGGAACCTCAGGGTTGTTTTAATTTGCATTTCCCTGATGACTAAGGATGTTGAATATTTCTTTAGGTGTTTCTCAGCCATTTTGTATTCCTCAGTTGAGAATTCTTTGTTTAGCTGTGTACCCCATTTTTAATAGGGTTATTTGATTCTCTGGAGTCTAACTTCTTAAGTTTTTGTATATATTGGATATTAGCCCTCTATTGAATATAGGATTGGTAAAGTACAATCCACAAACCACAAGAAACTCAAGAAAAAGGAAGACCAAAGTGTGGATACTTCTATCCTTCTTAAAAGGGGGAACAAAATACCCATGGAAGGAGTTGCAGAGACAAACTATGGAGCAGAGACTGAAGGAAGGACAATCCAGAGACTGCTCCACCTGGGAATCCTTCCCATATTCAATCATCAAATCCAGACACTATTGTGGATGCAGGCAAGTGCTGGCTGACAGGAGCCTGATATAGCTGTCTCCTGAGAGGCTCTGACAGTACCCGACTAATACAGAAATAGAGACTCACAGACATCCATTGGACTAAGTACAGGGTCCTCAATGAGGGAGCTAGAGAAAGGACCCAAGGAGCTGAAGGGCTTGCAGCCCCTTAGGACGAACAACAATATGAACTACCCGGTACCCTCAGAGCTCCCAGGGACTAAACTACCAAGCAAAGAGTACACATGGTGGGACTAATGGCTCCAGAAGCATATATGTAGCAGAGGATGGCTAAGTCAGTCATCAATGGGAGGAGAAGCCCTTGGTCCTGTGAAGGTTCTATGCCCCAGTGTAGGGGAATGCCAGGGCCAGTAAGCAGTAGAGGGTGGGTTGGTGAGCAGGGGGAGGGGGATGGGAACAGGGGTTTGTTTTTGTTTTGTTTTATTTTATTTTATTTTATTTTTATTTTTTGGAGAGGGACCTGGGAAAGGAGATATTGTATGACATGTAAATAAAGAAAACATCTAATTAAAAATTAAATTAAAAAAATAAATTTTTTTATTTTACGTTTATTTATGCTTTCGTTTTCTTAATAAAACATTTTCCTGTTTATTTAACTAAAAAAATAATACTGATCCTCTGCCTGAAGCATAGGTTCTTCTCTTCATATAAATAACTCTAACTCCATTTTATATCTTATCTCAAAAACTGATTCCCAAGAACTTCCTAATTTCTGTCAATATTGTCTAGGGATTCTGTTATGGGTGTTCATAGCCTTTTCTGAGACCTCTCTCTCCTTGCATAGGTTGCATATTTGCATTTGTATATGTGAATATTTGGCTCAAGGTCATTTTTAGTTTTCCTCCTCACAGTGTATTCAGAACAGGCACTGAGACTTATGTTGTTCACAAGAGTCTCCAGGACCTGACCTCTAAGGAAGGAGAACAGTATTCAATGATCATTCATTGATGTAATAGCTAAACAAATGCTTAGAATGGTTGATTTGCTCTTCTCTGTACATACTAGCTTCAGGATAACTCTGTTTCTTTAGTCTGTCTATGTAACTGATTCATCAAGAACATGAAGTGAACAAAAAAGCTTTCTGACCAAAAAATCAGGAGTCTCAAATATTTTCTTAGTTCTTTTATAAGTGAACTTTCAGGCCTTGTATAAATCATTTAAAGTCTTTATATGTTCTCATATATAAAATAATATTATTTAGAATTACTTTATTTATTCAAGTTTTCTGCTATGGCAAGAACATTAAAGGTTCAGCTTTGTGTACTGTTACACAGATTGTAAATGTTACTTTTACTCACCGGATGTAATATTTGTCTCAGAGACTTACTGCTGAACAAGCTCACCCTTCATAGTTCTTTGTGAACTCTGGCTGATTGGTTCAGCTTAGCTGTTCTGATCCAAACTTCTCTTCAAGATGGCTGACTCAAATTGGCTTCTCTTGGCTTCTGGATCAATTGCTCTGCTCAGCCTCAAACTAACTCTGACAATCTGTCCTAATCTCCTGGCTCCTTCTCATTCTCTGGCTCATTCTGTCTTCACACACAACTTGTCTCCATAAAACTGTCCCATTTAAAGCGCTCTCTCTCTCTCTCTCTCTCTCTCTCTCTCTCTCTCTCTCTCTCTCTCTCTCTCTCCTTCTCTCTTAAATTGACTCTTTCCTGTGCTCTTCCTTATGAGAGTTAGGTATATCCTATCTTTGACTCATTCTGTCAGATCTTTTTCTGGTTTATCAATTTGTCTCAACATGCCTGTGTGATCCAGCTGAAATGCAGACACAACACACATTTTTAATCCCTCTGGCTGGAATACAGACACACCCTTAGCATACACGTTTAATCCCAAAGGTGTGTGGTGTGTTTGAATTTCAGCTGGATCACATAGACATTGAAGATCTTTGGATATGATTCTTTGCTAGAGCAGGCATGTTGCTAGATTAAAATTCTTCTACATAGACAATATTAGATGAGATAGAGTTGGCTGTAAGTGGGTCTGTGTTTTCAAATAGCATTCCTTTCAATGCTGAATTAGAGATAGTAATTGGTACCACATTTCAGAAAATTCTTAACAATAAGTCAAGTACAGAAATCCCATGAAGTGTATATGAGCTTCACATGCTGTCATACAAAAAGGGCCAGCACTGTCCCTGGGAGTAATGGCCCAAGATACCCACCATTCTATTATGGCTGTTTTCTGTCACAGTGGCTGAGGAGGTTCTTACTGATCTTTAGAAAATGTTGAGTAGCTGGCCGCAGATGTAGGAAAAAGTGCTTTTATTTATTTATTTTTTTATCTATAATATATTGCAAATATGAGCCCAGTTCTTTAATCTTCTTTGCATTTACAGCATGTGCCATGTAATTTCATAGGCCCCTCCACATTTGACTTTGGGATTTTCCTTGCAAAGTGGTAAAAATTCTCTAAAAAAACATACATGATATTAGATTATGAACATATGTTGTAAAGACTTGGCTGCTATGATTATGGAGCCTAAGGAATCCTAATATTTGTAGTCGACACACTGGAGACTCAGGAAATGTTGTCCCAGGGACTCTGGAGCATCCTAGCTGTCAGCCCAGCATAAATAGTCTAATTTCATACAGTCAGTATTTCTAAATACATAAAGTTACTACCAGTAAGGACCATAAGCAGAAGGAATAAAAAACATATTTCCAGTTCTCTAGTTATGTATAAGAGACCTTTTTAGGCTATCTCAGCTATATTCCACTGAAAAATAAGATGTGGCTTACTGAGGGCCAGAGAATGTGAAATGAGGACCGGCCCAAAGTCTTACTTTTAGAGAGATTGAACCCTCAGTTCCTGTACAGTCATTCTAGTCGGGGGAGGGGTCGGATCTTGCTCTGGAATCATCAGCTCAGTATTTTGGAGCCCTACTACAAAGCCCATTTCTTATTCACTCTTATACTGAGCATTAGTCACTGGGGACCGTGGTCATGTACTCACTCATGAATGTAGGTTTATGAAGACATCATCTCAAAGCATGCCTTTGTGACCTCTGAAGGGTAATGGAGTGGTGATTCATTCTTGCATCATTTTTATTTTGCCAAAAGGTAAAGCACATCCTTTCTTCTTTTAACTCCTTCCCCAACAGGTTATATGAATAGACTGACTTCAAATGTGAGGGGTTCCCACACCCTTTATAGAGTTTTCCCTTGGTGAATCAGCATCTGTTAATCATGGGGCCACAGCAATGAGTGAAGCTGTTTGTTTCTATCATTGCCCAGTTTTAGTTTTGAGGTAGTCCAATGTTATATTGCAAACTCCCCAACCACAAAATCTAGTATTTGTGTTTTGTTCCTAAGAACCATTTCACTGTAGTAATAATGGTCTTGCCTGTACCTCCTCCTCGTTCCTTACACCCCTACAATGTAGCTTTTCTCACATGGTCCTATGTGGCACACTATGCTCACATTTCTTAGGGATGGCAATGAACAGTTATTTCAAAAATAAGTGTATCTATGCCTATTAGTTTTCTATAGCTGAAATGAAACCCAGGTCTTAAAACACTGAGAACACAAACATAGGAAATAGGATCCAAAGGAGAAATGAATTGTGGGGATTGTCTTATTGCTTAACACAGCTGATTATTACTGTATTGGTCTTGATTGGCACTCTCCTTAGTGTATGGCTTCTTAATTCCACACCTGGTATGGTAGAGGTTTAAGAGCAATGGCTTCTTTAATGATGCAGTTGTCCTTTCTTTCATATAAACAAAAACATTTTAATGTATGTGAACTGCTAATATTCTGGGAAAGGGACATGGTATTATTTCTTGTCCTATGAAAAATGGAATACAGAGAATTTGTTATAATGCCCAGCAATCTAGGCTTGGGTCAGCTTGCAAGCATAGCTCTCAAGCTTGTGCCTTTTTAGACAATGATAGCAAGAAGTTAACATGAGACATTACGCAGACAGACGTGTTCAGATCCCTAGAACCTAATGTTTTGAACCACGAAGTTTATTTTAAAGATTGGGGGGGGGGGGGCTCTGGGAGAAATATATTTTAAAATTGTTGCTGCCACAATATAACTTCATTCTATACTTTAATTAATATCGAGAGATCTGAGTGTCTGAGTTTAAATTTGGGGTGGACTAGGAATATAACCTCACAGACTGTTCTTGAGCCCACAGCAGAGCTTTCTGAAGCCCTCAGAATAAAGCATTCCATTGGAGGCATGTTGCCAATAATAGAAGAGGCAGAACAATGAGCAAACCTATGGTCTGTCCACAGAAAAGAGTGTTCTCAGATGCTTGGCAGAGAGCCCTGTCTGCAGCTCCCTCTTTCAGCCTGGATGGTTTTCTGCATTCACAATGTGCATCTATCCTTCTTGACATTAAAGATATGACTAGGTGTGGGTTGGACTGTACAAAGCATTCTCTTCCCAACTCCTGCAGCTTGGCTTACACTGCTCAAGAATCTCCCACAGTCTTGGCATCTGGTTTCCTTCTGGGAGGCATCTGCCCTGCTGAAAGAACAGGAGGCTGGGGAAAAGAATAATATCCACGGGACTCTAATTCTTGGGGGGAAACCAACATGACCTTGGCTCAGAAGATCTGTTCACAAGAGGCTTAAGCAGAGACCCTGTTGCTTCTTACAGGAAGTTTGGACAAACTGTAATGATTCAGTTGGAAGGACAACCTTCTGAGCACAGTGCGAATCCATATCAGGAACAAAAGAAGTCTTTTGTATGCTCTGTTTGCCCCCCCACAAAGTGTACTTGATTTAAAAAAATATGAAACTACATGCTGTTTTGTTCTCTGGAAAAAAAATGAAATGACTGAAATTCTTAATGCCATTTCAGAGATTTCTTGTGAGGGTTGATGTATACTTTGTGCTAAGTTCAGAGCACTGCTCTTCTCTGATTGTTTTTAATATTTCTTCATATTGTTAGCATCTTTCAGAAAAGCCCTGCCAGATAGCTTTACCTAGAGGGAATAGAAGACTATAAAATGCAATGATTTGATCTTTTAAAAAGGATAAGGAAAAAAGCTTACAATACCCCAATTCAACACTGGCTTTTCTTAGTTTACAAATGTTAATGTTTATGCAACATCCAGAAGCACAACGTCCTATAAAACTTGACAGCAAATTAAAAGCGTTTTGTTTCGGGGTTTGCTTTCCTTATTAACGTTTTCAGAAGTAGTTGAGATGGATTTCCAGCCTTCTATGAAGCTGAGATTGCAAATTGGCAGACAAACTAAAAGAACAGGACTACAACATTTGATAAATTTGCAATATTTACAGAAGGGACAAAGAATGACTGACGAGGGATATATGAGATATCCATCATTTAATGGATGCTTTTCCATTGGGTCCTGACCTGAGAAGAGCCTCACTGACATCACTGCATATTACTTCTTCCTTACTGAAAAGATATCCTGGGGCCTGGAAACCTGAGATGTCTCTCAAAGCTAGAGATTTCAAAGCAAGTAGTTACCCACTAGGTCTCACTTCTAATATAGATTAATTAGATAGAATATAGGTCCTTTTGTTTTTTAAAAATGTTTATTTCTTTATTTTATGTGTATGAGTACACTGTAGCTGTACAGATGGCTGTGAGCCATTATGTGTGTGGCTGCTGGGAATTGAACTCAGGACTTCTGCTTGCTCCAGCCCTGCTTGCTCTGGCCTTGCTCGCTCCCATGTAATACACAGTAGCTGTCTTCAGATGCACCAGAATAGAGCATCAAGTCTCATTATGGATGGTTGTGAGCCACCATGTCGTTGCTGGGAACCAAACTCAGGACCTTTGGAAGAGCAGTAAATGCTCTTACCTGCTGAGCCATCTCACCAGCCCAGGTCTTTTTTTCTATATATATTTTTAATATGACTCCTTAAAATGACCTTTTGACATCTTGATTTTAAGAGTGACACTTAAAGAAATAAAGGCAAAGAAAATATTTGAAAGATGCTTATCTGGTGATAACTGAAATTTTACAGTAACTAGGCAAATTGTCTCTTGGTATGGTGATTTGAATATGCTTTGCCGAGGGAGTGTAGCCTTTTTGGAGTAGATGTGGCCTTGTTAGAGGACATGTGTCTGTGGGGGTGAGCTTTAAGAAGCTCACCAAATCCTCTGTTTACCTTCAGAACAAGATGTTTCAGCTCCTCCTGCACAATGCCTGTCTGGATGCTGCCATGCTCCCACCTTGATGATAATGGACTGAGCCTTTGAACCTGTAAGCCAGCCCCAATTAAATGTTGTCCTTATAAGAATTGCCTTGGCCATGGTGTCTATTCATGGCAGTAAAACCCTAACTAAGACAGTATACTTCGTCAAAAGTACTGTCAGGCCTCAAAGGAACTTGTTTTTCAGAAAGACCCAATTTGGCTCTAACAGTGAGACCTCTTGGGAGTAGCTGGTATCATGAAGTCTTAAGGGGACCCTCAAATGTAGTGACCACATAAAAATAGCATAGGACTGAATTCTCATTACTTGTCTATATGCTATGAGCCACATTTTCTTTTGAGTTTATCTGTGATCTTCCCAAGTATCAGTGAGTTTCATGGGTTGGGTTCAAAGAGTCAGACACTGGCCCTGTCTTGTGAGACTTTTTATGTTTTTAACTGACTAGCTAGGTTCCTCCTTTATTTTGTTTCTCTTTCTGATCTTGTGTGCGGTCCTTCCTCATTTCTTACCCATGGGATGATCCTTTCCATGTTCTTCAGAACTTAGTGCTCCAAATCTTATTTGTTTCATCTAAGTGATGGTCAGGGCCCCATGCATCTTCTGCAGCAAGATCTGACTTGCTATAAAACTCCAAACCTAACCTTGCCAGAAGTTTCTCTTTTTTTTCCTCATACTCCTCAAATTATGACTTGTTCAAAGCCAGACAATTTGTGGCACTGGAATGCACATTACTGTTGGAAACAGAAAAAAAAGTCTCAATTTATAAAATATCAGATTTTATAGCTTTGGGAAAATGACTCAACCTTTTTGGTATATGAGATATTACTTGTAATTATTATGGAGAGAATTCAGTTCCATCCACAGAGCTCTACTTTCTGGACATGATCACTAAGTTGTAGTTGGAATCATGGGAGCTCAAAGGTTATCTCCTCCAGGGAAGTTTTATGGCCTCTTAGGAAGGAGGTTCTGTACCAGTACATTCTCTGTTTTGGCTGCTGGAAGTGGTGGTTGAGGTGGTGGGTGCCAAATGTATCCTGTGTCTGAAATCCAGACATCAGCAGGGATTTCTCTCTTTCCTGTGATCTATATAAGAAATATCTAACAGCACTTCCTGTACACGTCTAGTTTATGGTGTGTGTCGTTTTCTTATGTGCTCACCCCCATTCCACATGGCGTTTGCCCAGATACAAGATCCTATTTCTTCCTTACTTCCATATGAAATTTCACTTATCAAGACAAAGATATATGGGAATTTGAAGGAGACATAAGCAGTAATTATACTGTACAACAATTGGCCCAGGAAAGCTTAGGCTAAGCAAATTTATTGGAGTACGAATAGCAGGACTCATACCACTAAGGAGCATAAAATCTTGAATCCTTTTGTCCATCTATTCAACTGTTATTTCTTGGGCCCTAACAACACAAAGTTGCTTAAAGATCCTTACTAGCATCCTGTAGGATGTATTGAACATTTGCTGTATGCCAGACACCGAGTTAGCTGCTCATTGCAAATCATTGGTCTTTGTCATAATTCCTTAAACATCTAATAAGATTTGCTCTGAGCTGGATCTCTTACCCTGAAATGTGGCTGGAATTTGGGCACTGTTTCACTGTGTTGACTCATGTGTAGACAGTTATACAGGGAGGCTTGAATCCGGGGACTATGAAGACCCTGCTTGCACATAATGTGCAGTGTGAGGGAAATGTTTCTCCATGAATTGGCCCATTAAGGTCAACTAGAATGGGACATTTCTCTTTCAGTTCACTTTTAGGAGGCATCTGATTACAGTAATTGGGAGAGAGACAAATACTGGTGGTCACAGAACCATCATTAGAGGTAAGTTCGTGTTCTCTGCCTGCCTTTATCTAGTGTGGTCTTTCTACCATTGGCTGATCATCTGGGTCTGTGAAGAGATAAAACTCCATTTCTAGGATACTCTTTCCCACTGTTTTCTGTTTCTACTTTGCTCCTCTCTTAGACCCAAGCTGCTGAGAAGTCCCTCATAAGGCCTCTCCTTTTGTGTCTATCAGTTCCTAGTCCATATATATTTATGTAATTTCTTTTGAGAATCAGCTCACATCCTTTTGAAGGCTACACGATCAAAGTCTACAAGGGGAGGTCAACAGACTGAGGACCAGCAATGGTCCCACACTGTCACTCAAATCCAGAGGCTGCTGTCCACTTGTAGAATTTTCATCTTAGTTGTGAGAAATCAGTCTTTGTTGTGGTCAAGTCTTTCACTGACTGTATAAGGTCCTCTTGTACTCTTCAGAGAACACCGGAAACTAATATTTGTCACATAAAATAAAGAAGCATGGCTGAGCAGGCATTTTATTGTTATCACATAAAATGAAGCAGAAGAATCATTCTGAAACTCTAATGATGACAGAATTGCCCTAGAGTCCTGACACACAACTGTTCAGATGTTTCCCCCATTTTATAAGTTCTATGGCTTTGAATAGTTCTCAAATCTCTGGTGTTCTAATTCCTTACACATAATTTAGGCAGGTTGGTGTCAATCAGGAACTGGCAGGTGACAGTTCCCGTGACTTCAGCTTCTGTTTGTCTATGTGTGGTAGCAAAGCTAAGGGCAATTCTCACGAATAAGCATTTGTTCTGATTCTGAGAGTCATAGTGCCACAAATAATCAAAGTGTCATTAAAGAATTCTGTTTACTTCATTAGGATGCTGGTATGGAAAAGTATATATCCAGAAAAACAGTGAGGGCTGGGGAGTTGCTCAGTTGGTAGGTAGAATGCCTTCCTAGAATATATGAGATGCTAAATTCAGTTCCCAGGACTCCATAACAACAAGTGAAGTAGTATACTCTGTAATCCCAGCATTTGAGAGGTTGAGGAAGGCAGATCAGAAAATCAAGGACATCCTTGACCATATAGGTGATTCAGGGCCAGCTTGGGCTACATAGACCATGTTAAAAAATAGAAAACAAGAAAAGGAGGGAGAAGTAGAGGAGAAAGGAAGAAGAGGAAGGAGGAGGAAGATGAAGATGAAACTATGGATATATCTCCCTTTCTCTTCCACAAGTACTATGAAATAATACTTTGATTGTTTTATTTTAACCCCTGAAGCTTAAAGTATTTATCTGAACCTTTATAGAAAACACTTGATCCAAATACCTTAAGTGTTCTTTGACTGAGTATTCTGTGTGCCTTGGTTTGATATAATACATTGGAAACATAATACATTGTAGGGACTAATAACTGTCTTGGAATAATTTTCTTTTTAGAGCAATGTCTCTGATTCAATGAGATTTGAGACATGTTAGTAAGGCTAAGTGATAAGAAGGGGAAGGACTTGGTTGTGGGGCTGCAGACAGATGTTTCCCATGCCTGTCTGGTCTATCTCCATTATTATTTGACTCTGAAGTGTGCCCATATGCTTAAGATTTGAGCACTTGTTCCCCAGCTTGTTGGTGCTATTCGGCAGGTTTTGGAAACCTTAGGGGGTGACGTGTAGACAAGGTGGAAGTGGGCTCCTAGGGGAAGACCTTTGAAGGCTGTAACCTGGCTCTTGGTCCCTGCTGTTCTTTCTGCTTCCTGGTTTCTCATATCATGGAGAACCTTTTCTGCACATTCTCCCTGACACAGATAGAGTTTCTCTGCCACAGCTCTCTGAAACTGTGAGCAAAAATAACGTTTTGGTTTCTTAGGTGTTTTGTCTCAGTGACGTGAAAGTGACTGATTCATATTTATTCCATTGTGTCAAGTGAAAGTGAAGACAATGATGAACGCTTCTCCCATCCCCAGTGCCCTCAGCTGGTGCTCAGGGCATTCATTACATTGCTTGTAAGATGCTTGGTCTGGGGTCATTTCCCATTTATTGCTCAGTCCTGGATTCTCCTAAATGTGGTTCATCAGGATCCCTGTTTTTGGCCATAGTGGTGGTATATGATTTCTTTCCTTGGCTGTAACTCTGCCTTGCCTAATCTGGCATGACTTGGACACAGTCATTCTGGTCTACTCTAGACCACCATGAATAGTGCTCCTTACATTCCTTATAGCTCCTGTTTGGGCCAGTTCAGAACGCGCTATGATTCCATCCCACTAAATCACGTTTCAGCACAGACCTTTCCTTGAGCATGTGCCAGGACATATGCATCTCACAAAGGATGCTGAAAGGCTGAGCGAACCTCTCATTGGAATATATACATTGCTCTGGCAAGCTGTTCTTTTCTACATCTTGTTTATAATGTGGGAAAAGGAATTACCGATATTGTAGCAGCCCCTACGTGAAATCCTCCCTTCAGCTTGGCTTGGTTGCTTGTTCTCTAAGATTATCAGTTGCTGCTTTGTACTCTCCAAGTTCTTTCCCAGGTTGAGGCAAAGCACTGCTATAAGCAATGCTTGGAGTCAGTGGAAAGAGACTTTTTGCAAATGTCTTAGGAGATGAACTAGCTACCATGTGAGATCAATTTGCATTGTACTTTATGTTTCCATTGTAAGCTTTCGCTAACTCGATCCCATTACAGTGCTGAATTAGGAAATAAGCCTGAGGCGAAAATAGCTGTGAAAGTTTTATTTTGTTCAGGTCTTTGGAATTTGGATTCTTAACCAGAGCTTGTAAAAATCCTCCGATGCTTCTTTTTGTTACATTTAATTTACGTGTTTTTACTTGAAAACCTGTGCTTCTGTCCATGAGTTCAGGCTCTATCATAACCTTCAGTTTCTAGGAAGCATATACACTTGAGAACTTTTGCCCATCCCAGGGTGTGCTGCTTTGTTCTTGCGACTGTCCCAGGGATTACAAAACTCCCCTTTATCACACTCCTGTCAGCCCTGGGGTATGTAAGAAATAACGCTGACAGCTAGAGAAAGTTGAGAAATGCAAGTAGACCTGGGTACATCTGCATTGGAAACTGTTCAGCAGAAGTGGGTAGCATTGGGGTCTGAGCCACCATTGGTTCCAGAAAGTCCAGAAAATTGGCTTACCTCCAATTGATCTGGATATAAGAGCATGGGTCTGCTGATTCAGGCAAAGCCTAGGCATTAGTTGGGTTTTCTGCTTAAGTAATTCTGCATCATGACTATGTTTTTTTCAATTATAAAGGTTTTTGTTGGTCTTGTTGATATTTAAAATTTTTTATGACCATTCAGGAAAGAAGAAAATACATCAGTCAAGTGACTTGGTCAATTTTTATGATTTTGTTTCTGTTCCCAGAAGAACTGGTTCCAAATTGGCCTGAATTTTATTTGGTTGGCCCTTCTCTGATTTTGAATAGGCTACTGACTTCTTAGTTTCAGTTTAAATACATTTGTCTAAAATGAAATTTGTCCTTCTCATCACCCACTAAATTGTTTCTTTCAGAAACAACATCTTTTTCTTGATGAAGAAACTTTCAGCTTATCTTGATTCCTCCCTATTCTTAAGTTATCCCCCCCTTGGATGTGGTGGCCCATTCCTGTAATTCCTGAACTCGGAGATCTGAGGCTGGATGCTTATGAGTTCAGCCTGAGGTACATAGTTAAGATTCTGTTTCAAAACAAACAAACAAGCAAACAAACAAACACAATAAAACAAAACAAAATCTGTCATGCCTTTTCGTCTCCAAATATTATCAACTTATGCTTTGCGCCATGACTGCTGTTTTCATTTCTGTACTTCCATGCTTGATATCTTGTGTTTTCTTTACATTATTATTCTTATTCTTCTTATTATTATTTATATATTCACTTTACATTGTGCTCACTGCTCCACTGCTAGTCACCCCTCCCACAATCCTTCACCCATGCCCCATCTCCTTCTCCTTTGAGTGGGTGGGGTCCCTCTGGGTATCCCCTATCCTGGCACATCAAGTCTCTGTGAGGCTAGGCACATCCTCTCCCACTGAGGCTAGACCAGGCAGCCCAGCTGGAAGAACATATCTCATGTACAGGAAGAGCTTTGGGATGGCCCTTGCTCCAGTTGTTTGGGACCCACATGAAGACCAAGTTGTACCTCTGCTACAAACGTGTGGGTGTGTTCCTCTTCCCTTAGCTTAGGTGAATCATTTGAGACACACAAGCTTGATCGATTTCTAACCTCATACACTTGACTAAGCACTGAACTTGCACCCAGCATCCATCTCTGGCAAAAGTAGTTTGCTTGGCTTCCTGTTGCCAGCATTTACTGATCTTCATGGATAATGTGTAATCTTAACACACTTCACTTTTTTTTTTTTTTTTTAGCCAGGGGATAGGAACAAAAGTATTTCATTATTTTTAGGGAAAAATCAAAGGTCTTTACTGATATCAAATAGCTAATAAAAATATGATAAAAATCTGTTTAATCTGATTATCACTCACAGTTTTTGGTTACTGGAAAACTGAATTCACCAGATCAGCCTAACTCTTTTTCCTAAAGTATATACTACACGTATCACAAAGCTTTTGATCATGTGTGTCTGTTCCTAGAAGGGCTTTCTTCTTTTTGCTCAAGTCCTCTGTTTCTGATGCAGCTTTTGAGGGCTGAGGATGTAGCAAAGCAGTAAAGAGGTTGCCTAGAATACTCAAGTATGGATTGAGTATTTAATCCTCACCACAGAAAAGAAAGGTGTGGACACCCTGATGTGGTTTTCTTTTCCTACTCATATAGATTAAATAGTGATTCACAGCCAGTCTGGCTTGTTGACTTTGTTCTCTGTACGTATGTGCAAAATAACACATGTATTAATAACCTCGATAGATTGAGAGGTTATGGCCACTCTGAATGAACGTATGTAAGTGGAATTGATATCTGTCATTTCCAGTGTTGATGTAAAATGCTTTGATCATTTTACCTTGGGGGAACTAGACATCTCCGTTTTTCAGATGCTCAGTCATAGCATGGAACCACATAGATCACTGAGTTGCCACTACAATCAAGGTAGGTAACTGAGCAGAAAGGACTGTGCATGAACGTTTGCTGTGTTAAGTCACTGTTGGGGGGATGTTTGTTAGAGCAACTAGTGATAGTACTCTGACTAATGCCTAGTACGATTTTCAGACACACACACACACACACACACACACACACACACACACGCACATGCACACATGCACACATGTGCATACACACACACACACACACACACACCCCTTGATGTTTTCCTTTAGGCTTTAGAGGTGAGGGTTGGCATGATGCTCATTTTCTTGCTTTTTTTCCTTCCCTATTTCTTCCCTCTTTCCATCTTTTCCTCCCATGCATTCTTTTCTTTTATTCCCTTTAAGCTTTATTTGTAAACATACTTTATTACAGTTTTTATTTGATCAAAATATATAATTATATCATATATAATCATGCTCCTCCCAAGTGCCCATCTGCTCTGTCCAAATTCACATGGACTCTTCTTCTTTAACCACTATTGTTAAGTATGCATATAAATGAATACAACTTGCTGAACACACTCAGGGGCATCTGTCTGTATATATTACAGAGGTTTGGTTGAATTATATTTTAATTTTCTTTTATTTCCAGAATTTTTTTTAAAGTAAAAATTACCTCTATCTCCATTTTATTGAGCTTTCTATATGATCTTAGATGAAGAAATGCATTGGAGGATACATTCTGGTGATTATGAGCCTCAGTACAACCCAACTAGGCTCCAAAACAATTAATTATTTAGTAAGATTTTTAGAGTCTAGTAGCAGCTAATAAGGTAAGTGTTTGTTCTTCAGTAAAACGTGTCCCAGCCTCCTGTACAACAGATGCCAGTGGCTAGGTACTGCATGCAGGTTGGAACACCCACAGCACTGGTTTTAAATGGCATTGGAAGAATGATGAGTCTGGGAAAGAATTTGTTTAACTCCCAAACAGCCCAGATGGCTCTGGTTTGGTAATATGGTTAACTTTACATACACCTACTGGCTACATTACAGAGGAATTGTATGTAGTTCTGAGTTAGAGAATAAACAGGTGAATGTTGCATATTATTTTCATAGTAAATGACCACAGGAGGAGGGAGAAATGCTTCGTGAACTCCCAGTTCTCTGGCAATCAGATGTTACATGTTCCTCTGTTTCCAACAATTGCCAGTTGGATTCTTCCAACACACCATGAGATTGTCCTTTGGGTCATGGTTTTAGTTTACATACTTTTGCTCTGGACTGATTTCTTTTTTTTTTTTATCATTATGATGTCAGCCCCCACTTTTATGCTGATGATACAGTTGTATCTGTCTTTGATTTTTGACAACCCTGTTCTTTCTTTGTCTGGCAGACATTAAATCATTAGTGTTTCAAAATCACGTACAGCTGAAGCTCTGGGAGACAGAGTGTCTAGTGTCGAGTTCCTTAAATGTGCAGGGATGATGCAAGCTTTCTTCTGTTTCAGGTCTACCCTGACCTCCAATTTCACTTCAAACAGGTATCAAGGGGGTTATCTTTGATTGATAATTGTTTCTCCTGATCTAATATTTATGAAAACCTGCCCTTTATCATGAAGACCTTGCTAGCATGTAGAAAATTTTCTCCACTACCAATGCAGGGAGGTTTTTCAGTCATGATTTTTATCTTTCAAATTAAATTACCAGGAAGCATGGGCCTTTTTGAAGGCTGGATATCTCAATAGCAAAACAGGAAACCTTTCCCCTTTGCTTTTGGCACTCATCACACATCACTGCATCTCTTGCTGGTTAAGGGCTTCTTCTGTGGCATTGTTTTTCCACCATGGAGATGTTCTTGTATAATGGTCAAGCTCCCATCTTATCTGACCAAGCATTCTTAACCACAGTTTGCCTTTCCCTGGAGATGTGCTGCTAAAAAACAAACAAAAATGTCAGCCTGGCTCCTGTTGCATGGTTTAGGAGAGCCCATGCAATAAGAGAATGGAGAGGAGGAACTAACTATTATGAGCCTCATACACATTAGGTGACAGGCAAACTGTGGTCCTTTGATTATCTCATTTAATTCTAATTATAACAGTGTGAGCTGAAATCAAATGTAAAAATGGCTTAAGAATTAAGACATTAAACAACTCGCTTCAGGACATTTCACTAAATTTAGTAGAGTTGGATCCAATCACAGAGGTGTGTGACTGAAATACTAGCTTTGGATACGGTCAGGAATGTGTGTGCTGACACAGACTGTAGTAGTGATGAAAAGAATGTCAGAAGTAATTAATAACAAGGGAAGACACCATGGTAACTTAAGACGCAGCATCACAGATTTGAGAAACTATTCCTTTTAATATCTTATACACATTGAATGTAGAATTTATTAATCTGAGAGACCATGCCACGCTTTTCACTGGTGACTATAGTCAGGAGTCTAACAATTACTGTTCAAACAGGAAGGAGAGAGCTGGGGAGATGCCTGTGAATTGTGTACCGCACAAGTATGAAGTTTGAGTCTCCATGTAAAGCTGTGTACACCTACAGTCTTGATATTCTTGTGGTGAGACGAGAGTTTGAGACAGGAGAGTCCTTTGAAGCCTTAAGCCAGTTACCCTGGTTTATGCAATACAACAAACAGCAAAGAGGCCTTGAGTTAAACAGAGTGGAAAGTGAGAACTAACTTGAGATTATTCTCCGACCTCCACATGTATATTTTAACTTGTCTATGCCACCTCCACACAAGCACACACTAATACATCATATGCATGATACACACACACACACACACACACACACACACATCAAATACAAGCACACTAATTTCATTTTTAAGAAAAGGAGCTGGGGAGGAAGGGGAAGTTCCTAACTATTTTAGAGATGTGCGAGGAAGGCACAGTCTTAGTCCTCCTGACCTGGAGTTGTCTTTGACGGTGAACAGGACAGGAAAGACTTCAGGAGAACTCTTGGTAAGGATGAAAAGCAGAAAGCCCCCTGTCGTGTGAATTGGTGTGATATTTTTCTCGTCTTCCAGTCTATCTGGAATGACTTTGTCTTAGCGATACCTATCTTTTTTAAATTTCCTTTCTCAGGTAATACGTTCCTTTCCTTCTCATCTCTGATATCCCTGTCCCTTTCCAATAGCCATTTGTGAGACTTTGGTTGAGTCTTCTAAAGTCTAGTAGCTAGTGCCTTTTGTCTGTACATAGGGAAAGAACATAAGGAATATAATGCATTTGGCATAAGGTACATAAAAGATATATGTTAGCTGAATCCATCCACATGGTGTTAAATACAAATCTGGAGAGCATCTCGTCCTCTGTACCTATAAAGCTCTTGATTAGGCTTGAAGTTTCCCAGTTGTATTCCCATGAGCCTGTAAAGGACATACATGGTTTGGCCTATTTTTCTGATTGCATATTAACACTACTGTCATCCCTTTTTTCACTCCAACTATTTTGGATCAACATTTCAAACCATTCCCTCTTTAGTAACAGGATAATCTAAGCTGTTGTTGATGTTTCAGGTTTGTTTATTATTATTATTATTATTATTATTATTATTTGACTTAGATGTGGACTTTAGTTGAGTCTGCCATAATGTGTTCCCTTAAAAATCACTTTAAAATTATTATTATCATGTGTGTGTGTATGTGTGTGTGTGTGTGTGTGTGTGTGTGTAAGCTTGCATGTATTTTTGCAGTATGTGTACAAATGTGTTTGTGTGTGTATGTGTGTGTCATAGGTTGAGATTAGGCCTCTTTTTGATTGCTGTATGTTGAAGTATATCTCACTTGAACATAAAGCTTAGACATTCATTTATTCTAGCCAGATAGTATGATCTGGGGATCCTCTGTTTCATCTGTCTTTGCACCAGGATTTCTGAAGAACTACCGTACCCACTTACATGGGTGCTGGGGATTCAAACTCAATTTCTCACCATTCCTCGCAACTTTTACCATCTGGACCCTCTCCACAGCTCAACATTTCTTAAATAGATTTTAAATGAATTTTTTTTTTCATTTGCCTCTTTCTCATAGAAGTAGAATTCTAAATAAGCAGCTGAAAGGAATTACTGGGCATGGCGGTGAGACTTTTAAGCTAGAAAAAAAATCACTGTAGGCTGAAAGGTAAAATCATCTCCTTTTCAAATCTCATGCTTGTGTCTATGAATTGTGCCAGCATCCATTGTGTTCAGCAGTGTTTACAAGTCCCTCCCAGTTCCAGTTCTTCTTCTTCTTCTTCTTCTTCTTCTTCTTCTTCTTCTTCTTCTTCTTCTTCTTCTTCTTCTTCTTCTTCTTCTTCTTCTTCTTC
>JADRCD010230326.1:726-33868 GCA_019843815.1 Montemys delectorum
CTCTTTATCTGTTTTCTCCTGTATTTCTTTAAGGGAGTTATTCATGTCCTTCTTAAGTTCCTCTATCAGCATTGTGAGATGAGTTTTTAGATCCAAATCTTGCTTTTCTGGTATTTTGGGATATCCAGGGCTTGCTGAGGTGGGAGTACTAGGTTCTGGTGAAGCCAAGCAGTCTTGGTTTCTGTTGGTAGGATTCTTGCGTTTGCCTTTAGCCATCTCTTGATCTCTGGTGTTAGAAGTTCTTGGTGTCTTAGAGCTTGATCTTTCCTTGCTGCCCTGCAACTCCCCTTCCACTCCTGAGGCCTGTGCTTCCCAGCTGGTCCCGCCTGAGTACTTGGTCTGAAGCTTGTCCTGGGGGGAAGACCTGTGCTCCCAGGGAGGGGGCAGAGATGGTAGCTGATCCAGCTCTGTCCCTCGGGAGCTGAGAGGCTCCTGTCTCTGCAGTCCTGTGACTCCCCTGCACTTCCTGAGGCCTATGCCTCCCGGCTGGTCCTGCCCTAGCAAGACCCCAGAGAAAAAAAATGGCAGATCTCACCTGAGTCCTTGGGCTGAAGCTGGCCTTGCGGGGAAGTCCTCCCCTAGCAGGCAGGGGGCAGAGATGTTCGCTGATCCAGCTCTGTCCCTCGGGAGCTGAGAGGCTCCTGTCTCTGCAGTCCTGCGACTCCCCTGCACTTCCTGGGGCCTATGCCTCCCGGATGGTCCCGCCTGATTCCTGGGGCTAAAGCCCGCTCAGGATGCAGGCCTTCTTCTCGCAGGGAGGGAGCAGAGATCTTCACTGATCCAGCTCTGTCCCTCAGAAGCTGAGAGACTCCAGTCCCTGCAGTCTTGTGACTCCCCTGCACTTCCTGGGGCCTATGCCTCCCGCTGGTCCCGCCTGATTCCTGGGGCTAAAGCCTGCTCAGCTGTTCTCAGAATTTATGATTAATTAATTTTATTGAATGTTGAAAACTATAAAACATACTGTGCTGTAAACATACAATATGAAATTACAGAATAAATCTAAATAGCGACATTTATCCATTTGATACTCAATTGTGGCTAATTTTTTTCATTTTAATCATATATGCTCCATTAGTTTATTACTGATACAGTCTAGAGAATTGCTATGCATTCATAATACTCAAGACCTTTTTGTTGTTTAACAGCTACATATTCTTTTTTTTATTAGATATTTCCCAGTTTCCCCTGAGATTCTATCTCTTGTATTCTGTTGGTGATGTTTGCATCTACGATTTCTTTCCTAGGTTTTCTATCTCCAGGGTTGTCTCTCTTTCTGATTTCTATATTGTTTCCATTTCCATTTTTAGGTTCTGGATGGTTTTGCTCATTTCCTTCACCTGTTTGATTGTGTTTTCCTGTAGTTCTTTAAGGGATTTTTGTGTTTCCTTTTGAAGGGCTTCTAGCTGTTTACTTGTGTTCTCCTGTATTTCTTTGAGGGTGCTATTTATGTCTTTCTTAAAGTCTTGTATCATCATCATGAGAAGTGATTTTATATCTGAATCTTACTTTTCCAGTGTGGTCGTATGTCCAGGACTTGCAATGGTGGGAATATTGGGTTCTGATGATGCCAAGTAGTCTTGGTTTGTGTTTCTTATATTCTTACACTTGCCCTGCTTCATCTGATTATCTCTAGTGCTACCTGCCCTTGATAAATCTGACTGGAGTTTGTCCTTCGTGTGATCCTGGTTGTGTCAGAACTCCTCAGAGTCAAGCTGTCTCTGTGATCCTGTGATTCTGAGATCCTGTGACCCTGGGCTTGTTAGAGTACCTGGGAGTGGAGCTTCCTCTGGTTAAGTTTTGGGAATGACTGCAGAGTTTGTGCCCAAGGTCTGCTCAGGGCAGTGGCCAGCCCAGACAGACTGGAAGCAACCCGAGCCACTGGGCTGGCAGATTTCCTGTGTGCCTGAGTCCTGCTGGTCCCAGTTACTCCCATTGTTGGAACAGATGTTTTGTCTTCCTCACCTCTGATCCTGGGCGTGTTAGAGCACCTGGGAATGGAGCTTCCTCTGTGTGTTGTGGGACCTGAAGGCATAATTTTATATTCTTAACTATGTATGAACTATTTATTTCATTCTCATTCAATATCTTTTATTAGAGTTTTAAAGTATTCCTCCTATGGGTCTACACATACTTTGTTTGCTTGATATCTGTATAATATGGGGAGGTACTAAGTTTAATCATAAAGGGGTTTTTGGAGAATTTTGTGTTTGGTTTGGTTTGGTTTAGTTTGGTTTTTACTTTCACATTCCCTTCTTTTGTTGCTGGTAAACAGATAGGAAAGAAATAAAGTGATTTTAGGCATTACCTTTATGTTTTACTTTAATTTTCAATAATTGCTTATTCATTCAACAAAAAGATATTTTGAGATATCTGTTTCTATATTATATATACATATATTTACATGTATACGTATATATATATATATACATATATATACATGAATAAAAGTATGGGGTACCAAAATGTAATGAATACATTTAAAAAGTGGGAGTATAATAAAGATAGAATGACAAAAACACAGTGGAAAAATTGTAAGGAGTCTATGAAATGATGAATGACCCGGTAACTTGACTAACTGGTCAAAATAGACCAGATCATTAGTTCTACATAACATTTCCACTTTTAGACCCTAGAAGTAACTTTCAATAACATTGAAAATGTTATCTGATGTCTAGATTTTTGTTATAACAAAAAATAGTAAGATTAAACAAGTAGCTCTAACTTAAATAGCATGGTTACACAGAATTAGACATTCTAGAGAAAGCCCCCAGCACTTAGCTGTCCAGGCAAGATGCCGTCTTGCTAATATGTTGTCAGGGATATGTTAAGGAGAGATTTTGCTAGTTTTCCTTATCAATTGGGAGGTTAAGATGTGATTAAAAATATATTATGATTTTATACAATTATTTCCACTAATATTAACCTTCCTGTGCTCTGGATGATGTGCAAAAATCTGACTTTTAAAAGAATTTCACTGCAATAATCTCAGAAGCCAAGTGCTCAGAGCATCATCTCAATTTGTCCATCAAACCTGGCAGCTGGGACTCAGAAGGGATTTGTATTTCCCCATGTGACCATGGCTATCTGAAGTGTCCAGGGGAGGCAGTAAGTCCAGGCTGTATGATTCCAATCCATGAGGTCATCTGTGCACAATGATGCCTATGAGCACAGGGAAGAAGTTAAAATGGGAGGTGGGTCTATGTTTTCAACAAACAGACATGATCCTTCCATAAATAAAAGCAAACAAGATTAATGACTGAGTACATATACTTCTTCACACTTCAGACTAGAGGGTGACTAAAATTGGTTTCATTTTGAGGCCATGTTAAATGAGCCAGGAGCTTACTGGTCTCACAGAAACACAGCATATTGCATCATGGATGAGTGATGAGATTTATTTGGCAGGCAAGGTCATATAGATTCTAAGTTTAAGATACTTTCTTTTTTGTCAGAAAGTTTAGTCTCAAATAAACTATCACTCTTTCCACTTTCCTCCCTTCCTTTTCTGTATCTTCATCTCTCTTATTGAAATTTTAGACAACATTTTTATTTTACATTATAACAATACCATGTAGCTAAAGTTTCATGTACACATGACAATTTTGGCATTTAATAACTAAATGAAGTGTTCAGTTCTTAATTACTTATTTTCTTAGTAAATGTAAATCTTTTTATTAGAAAATTGGCATAATGTATCTTCACTGCACACCCCATGAATATACACGATAACAATAGACTATATTTAACAGTGTCACATAGATAAAGAGCTCTGTACACATTTAAAACATGAATTTTAATTCCAGTTCTGTACTGAGTAGAATTTTAGGACATCCAATTCCTTTCTCTAACTCTCAGCCACTATATATAAATCCTATTCCTTATAATGTCACTTAATGTTTCTCTTATCAGTACGGGGCACAATATGTGTTCCATAGCACATTTTCTTAACTTTCCAATTATCCTGCCACTCCTTGAAGATGTTCCTCAGCACAGGTATATCAGTATATAACAATGACAAGATCAGCCTCTGGTCAGGGGCTTTAGCCAGAAACATAGTCAGACATAAGTGATGAACTCTACTTAGGAATTTCAAAGGTCATACATAAGTAGGAAAGATGTTTGATGCAGAGAGTGTAGTAAGGCACTTATAGTGAGAACACACATTTTCATTTACAGTTGACGCTAATCTGCAAGGAATTGTCAGCACAGGTACTAAAATCACACACAGAGATACACACACACAGTGTGTAACAGTACATTAATTACTACCTTTTTCTTTCAGGGTTGTATTATTTAATTTTATTTCACTGTGACCAAATATCTGACAGAAACAACTAAGGGAAGGTGAATTTTATTTTGTTCATGGTTCACAGACACAAGGCCTCTGGCAAGCAAGTCTTGGTGGCTGGACCTCTGTGACAGTTTGTGGAAGCTTGCAGTTCAACAAATGCACATCTTTGTGGATCAGGAGAGAAAGACCAAGCCCAAAGGGGAGGAAGCTGTAACTCTCAAGGCTCACTCATGGCTGTCTAAGTGATCCACCTAGCTCTTCTACATCAAAAATTCCAAAAATACCTCAAAACAACACCACTGACTGGGTGCTAAGTGTCCAGGCACATTAGATGGAGAGTGATACTGCCTATTCAAATGCTAGGGTAGCGTAGAGCATGTTTATTGCACAATATTCAAATGACTACATCAAAGAATTCCCACTTGGAAATAGAATTCTACTGATGTGACAAATAGACTAATAAATGTGCAGGCAAGACTACAGGACCCCAAAGATATGGTGGAACTCTGTGACTGTTAACAAGGAAGGAGGCAGCATGTATAGGTAAGAAAGAACAGGATAGGATGCAGCCCAATGGGCCAAAGTCAGAGAAGAGCCACATGGCAGAACTAGTGGGGCAAGGAAGGAACAGCATCAGAAAATACATCCCAAAGCAGACAACATTTGGGGAAGAAATGACTCCATTTTTTCTCTCATATCACACTCCTTGTTCCCGTTGATGTGTGTAGTTGATCACAACCATTTGAAAGGAGCCCAGCTGCTCCAGGGTCAATGTTTTATAGTAAGATGAGAGTAACAGAAACTCACTTTGACTTGGAAAAAGGACTGGACAAAATAACGAACACAGGCACTGACCTGTTTCAAGGCAGGTGTTAGTATAATTGGAGCATTTATAATTCATAATAAAGAGCTGAGTAGGAGAAGTGACAGTATGATTTAGCAGACAGCCATTTGTCCCCAGTGGGTTTGGTAGGCAGGCAATTTCCTTTTGATTCATATTTCTTTTGATTTTTCATTTTTATTGGCACTTAGCTGATAATAAAGAATTGCTTCATTTTCCTGTAATTTTTGTTTGACTTGATGGATGTTTTTCTACATTAAGGCCTTGTTCGCTACTATTGATGGCAGCCATTGGCCACACTAGACACTTTTTATTTTCACATCGAAAACTCTGTTTATGCTTAAAATGTGAACAATACAAACTATCTTCTTGTAATTCTAAAGGTTGCTAATTCTGGTTTAAAGATTTAAGTAAAAATTGGTTCAGATTGATAGGACAGTGGACATAAATTTTAGGATTCCGTTTAATGTCTTCAAAGCATATGTTGTTTTGCCTTGGGAAGAAATGAGATTAAAACAAATGGCATCCCTGTATCATTTGGGAGAGGCTTTTCCCAATGAGCCATGATACTGAGCATATTGCTCTTCTTCAGTATGGGACTTTGAATTATTCTAAAACGTGACATTGAAGTTTGAATAGGCTAAGAATAAGGCTGAGCCCAGAGTGTTCCAAGTTTGAACTGTTTGAAAAGCCAGCAGAGTCTGCTGTTAGCATGCAGCTTGGCAATTCACTCATGGTCTGAGTTGCAAATGGAGCTGTTTTCTATCTCTTTATGGCCTTTCAGATGTGGGGATTGGATCAGAACTGTCAGCTTAGTTTAGTTAAATGGAAGTCAGTCTCCTTGCTCATGTCTTTAGTTTCTTATGGGAAAATTGACTACAATTTAAACAATATATATTCACATACACATATAAATACATTTTCAAACTAAAAGAATACTAAGTACAACTGTTTGATTTTAGATTGTTATTTTTCTCACTTTTCATCATGTAAATTTACTTCTAGAAATACATTTAAAATTCTAGGCAATAAATCTAACAACAAACATAACTTGGAAGAATAGAAAATATTCACTCTCTTTAATTTACAATGTTTGGACTCACTATTATTTGTATTACTAAAAGCTAAATGACTCAAAGCATAGTAGCAGAGAAAACATATAGACAAACTCACAAACATGTGAACATCTCAACTTTCCAACAGCAGAGGAAACATTCAGAACCAATGTTCTTCCTGCTATTCCCCAGAAGGGAGAAAGGAATGAAATATCAGGAGATGGGAGACATAGATGACACAGATCCAAGGACTTGGGAGGAGGGTTAGGGAGGCTGGAGTAACTCTGAGAGGGACAAGTTTGGGAGGAGGCTTTAATAAATACCCAGGAATTCATTTAGCAAGCAGGAGCAGACATTCCAGAAAATGGCAGTGAAATCTTTAGGAAATAACTCTCTTGCCCCAAATGGGGTTAACAGAAAGAGACAATTCTGAGAGTTATGACCTAAGGTAGGTGGAAGCCTCCTTACGGAGTCTATGCCTTGCCTAGCTGACGACACTCAAACTGTAAGTTAAAGAAGAGTGGTTAATGTCAATTTAGTCTTTATTCTAATTGTATGAATAGCTGAGTTTCAGGTATTTAAGAGAAGTGTCAAAATCAATTTCATCAAACAAGCATTGCATTTGGCTCCATCATTTTTCCCAATATTGCTTCTTCATTTTTAATTATTTCTTTTATTTGTAGTGCTTATAATATCATTACATGATATTCCCTCTTCTATTCCTCCCCTCAAATACTCCCATATAAATCTCATTGCTCTCTTTCATATTCATGGGCTCTCTCTTTATTAATTGTTGTTATATACATATATATGTATATATTCAGACAGACACACACACACACACACACACACACATACACACACACATACACACACACACACACACATCATTTAGGAATATATTTTCCTAAATATAACTTACTCAATTTGTGTGTTTTTTGTACATGTTTTCAGCCATGACCATTTGGAACTGGATAATGAATTAGTCTGCTCTTCCTTGGGGGAAGACTGTTTCTCTTCTCTCAAAACTCCTTAGTTGCCTCTAGTTCACTATATTAAAGAATTATGCTCGTCATTCTTTGAGGCCTCATAAACTTTTCCCTGTCTAGTTCTGTACATCTTTTGTTTTGTTTTGCTTTTTGTTTTTATTGGATATTTTCTTTATTTACATTTCAAATGTTTTCTCCTTTCCAGGTCTCCCCTTCGGTAGCCCCCTATCCCATCCCACCTCCACCTGCCTCTATGAGGGTGCTCCCCCCATCCATTCACCCACCTACCCACTCCTGTCTTCCCTCCCTGCCATTCCTCTACACTGGGACATTGAGCACACCCAGGTCCAAGGGCCTTTCCTCCCAACAAAGCTATCCTCTGCCACATATGCAGCTGGAGCCATGGGTTCCTCTATGTGTACTCTTTGGTTGGTGGTCCAGTCCCCAGGATCTCTGGGGGTGGGAGGAGAGGTCTGGCCTTTTGACACTTTTGCTCCCTCCGTGGGGCTACAAACCCCCTCAGCTCCTTCAGTTTCATCTCCAACTCCTCCATTGGGGACTCCACTCTCAGTCCAATAGTTGACTGCAAGCATCTACCTCTGTATTTGTCAGGCTCTGGCAGAACCTCTCAGGAGACAGCCGTATCAGGCTCCATCGGCAAGCATTTCCTGGCATCCACAATAGTGTCCAGGGTTCCTGACTGTATATGGGATGCCTAATATCCACTTACCAATGTGTGGTCTTTTGTGATTGAATTACCTCACTCAGGATGACATTTTGAAGTTCCATCCATTTGCCTGAGAATTTCATGAAGTCATTGTTTTTATAGCTAAGTAGTACTCCATTGTGTAAATGTACCACTTTTTCTGTACCCATTCCTCTGTTGAGGGACATCTGGGTTGTTTCCAGCTTCTGTCTTTTATAAATATGGCTGCTATGAACATAGTGGAGCATATGTCCTTATTACATGCTAGAGCATCTTCTGGGTATGTGCCCAGGAGCGGTATAGCTGGGTTCTCAGGTAGTACTATGTCCAATTTTCTAAGGAACCTCCAGACTGATTTCCAGAGTAGTTGTACCAGCTTGCAAGCCTATCCATACATCTTTTGGTGACATCCTTGGTCTGCACATGAATAGGCTGTCATGTTGGTAAAACTTTATGAGTGTAGATGTTATTAGAAAACAATCTCACAGTGAAATCCTTGATCATCCAGCTTTTAGACTCTTTCCAGCTCCTCTTCTACAATATCCCCTTAACCTTAGCTGTGGGAGTTGTTTTTCAACGCTCATGTTACTGGTATTATAAACAATTTCCATGTATAGTTTTAGTAACTTTTCATGAATTTGATATTGTGACATTTTTGTACGTGCTCATTGCTGCCTATATTCATACCTACTCTAGTCTTCCTCTCACCCCAATACCTCCCTCCTCCCAAAAATCTCTCTCTGACAATCATGTCTTTTTGTTTGTTCTTGAGTTTAACCAGGATTAATTGTGTGACCATGGGTTACATAATATACATTGGAGCCCAGTGGAGTTTTCAGTGGGCACACAACTGAAGAAAATGCCTATACCTCCCCAAAAGTCTATCAGTTGTTTTCCAATATGATCTTTCTTCATGTCATGGAGATCCATTGATGCTACACATATAAGTCTAATGAATTCAGCTTGATGGCTTTATACATTCCGTTCCAAAGAACTACTAAAATCCTGGCCAGGATTTTTGGAAAAATGAAAGAGAACCTTCTCATTTTGGAAGCCTCTTCTGATTGCAGAGCATTCAGGCCCTCAGTTTTATTGATAGATTGTAAAACTCTCTATGTTCCTTGTCCTAAACAGTTATTATATCTGGAGAGCCATCTGAGTGTATGATTCCATAGCTAGAGTCCTACAAAGAGTGTCTCAGTGACTGTTTTTTGATGTATAGAGACACTATGATGAGCAATATAAAAAAAGAAAGAATTTAATTGAGGTTTGTTTAGTTTCCGAGGGTTAGACTATCATCACGATGGGGACCATGTTAGCATGTGGGCAGGAAGGATATTGGAGAAGTAGCTGAGATCTAAACCCTGATCCATGGGCAGCAGGCAGGGAGAGTATCAATGGGCCTGGCATTGGCTTTTGAAACCTCAAGGTCTATCCCCAGCAACACACCTCTCCCAACAAGGACACACTTTTTTTTCTCGTTTCATAAGAGACAAGACAGAGAGGGAGCACATCTCCATATGGCTTTCCCTACTCTGACAACCTTTGTCTCCTTCAGACTTCATTTATACATAAAACCATTTCCTCAGAAATTTTATTCATTGGTTACACAGCTTTCAAAATACATTTTCTTTTTAAGTCTTCCTTGATTACATAAAATTATTGAAAGAGGAACAAAGCAAGTAAAAAGCAATTTTATGAGAACTAAAATTAAACATTATGATAAAATCAATTTTCTTTCAACGCAATATCTTCTTCCTTTAGACAGACTCAATTCTCCACTAAAAATTTTGAAGATGGGTGGGTTGAGACTGGATGCCATGTTTACCTACTAAAGGTGGTCTCTTCGGGCTCCATCTCCCCACTGTTGGGCACTTCTGCTAATGTCACCCATTGAGTCCTGTAGCTTCTCACATCCCAGGTCTCCAAACTTTCCAGAGGTCCCCATACCCCCATACCACAACCCCCACTGCTGCATATTTGGATTCATTCTCCTGGTCCTCTGGGCTTCTCGCCTGTCTTCCTCAATACCTGCTCCTGCCCCATTCCTATCCCCTCTCTTCTGCCCTCTCCCTACTCCCACCCTGCTCCCTCCCTCTGCCTCCCTGAACCACATGTCCTTGTGGTACAGTGGAACATCTTTTGGATATTTTTTCAGGAGTGGTACAGCTGGGTCTTCAGGTAGAACTACAGAGTGGTTGTGCCAGCTTGCAATCCCACCAGCAATGGAAGAGTATTCTTCTTTCTCCACATCATAGCCAGCACGTTCTGTCACTTGAGATTTTGATCTTAGGAATTCTGATCGGTGTGAGGTGGACTCTCAGGGTCATATTGGTTTGCATTTCCCTGATGACTAAAGACTTGAGCATTTCTTTAAGTGCTTCTCAACCATTCAAGATTCTTCTGTTGAGAATTCTGTTCAGCTCTGCAGCCCATTTTGGTTTTTTTGTTTTTTTTTTTTTTAATTTGGGTTATTTGGTTTTCTGGAGTCTAACTTCTTAAATTCTTTATATATTTTGGATATTAGCCCTCTATCAGATGTAGGGTTAATGAAGATCTTTTCCCAATCTGTTGGTTGCCGTTTTGTCCTCTTGACAGTGTCCTTTGCTTTGCAAAAGCTTTCCAGTTTTATGAAATCACATTTATCCATTTTTGATCTTAGAGCATGAGCCATTGGTGGTCTGTCCATGAAAGTTTTGCCTGTGCCAATACACAGGCACTTTTTATTTTTTTCAACTTAGTGTATCTGGTTTTATGTGGAGGTCCTTGATCCACTAGGACTCAAGCTTTGTACAAGATTATAGATATGTATCAATTTGCATTCTTTTAAATGAAGACCTCCAGTTAGGCTAGCTTCATTTGTTGAAGATGCTTTCTTTTTTCCACTGTATGGTTTTGGCTTCCTTGTCAAAGATCAAGTGTCCATAGATGTGTGGGTTTATTTTTGGGACTTCAATTCTATTCCATTGATCAACCTGTCTGTCTCTGTACCAATACCATGCAGTTTTTATCACTATCGTTCTGTAGTATGGCTTGAGGTCAGGGATGCTGATTTCCCCCAGCAGTCCTTTTATTTTTGAGAGTAGTTTTCACTGTCCTGGGTTTTTTTCTTTTTCCATATGAAGTTGAGAATTGCTCTTTCCATATCTATGAAGAATTATGTTGGAATTTTGATGAGAATTGCATTGAATCTGTAGATTACTATTGGTAAAATAGTCATTTTTACTATATTAACCCTACTGGTCCATGAGCATGGGAGATTTTTCCATCTTCTGAGGTCTTCTTTGATTTTTTTTCTTCATGGACTTGAAATGCTTGTTATAAAGATATTTTATGTGCTTGGTTAGAGTTACACCTAGGTATTTTATATTATTTGTGGCTATTGTGAAGGGTATTGTTTCCTTAATTTCTTTCTCAGCACATTTATCATTTGTATAAAGGAAGGTTACTGACTTGTTTGAGTTAATTTCATACCCAGCCACTTTGTTGAAGTTTTTCCCAGCAGTAGGAGTTCTCTGGTAAATTTTTTGGTCGCTTATGTATACTATTATATCATCTGCAAATAGTGATACCTTTATTTCTTCTTTGCCAATTTGTATCCCTTTTATTGTCTAATTTTTCTAGCTAGAACTTCAAGTACTATATTGAATAGATAGGGAGCGAGTGGACCACTTTGTCTTGTCCCTGATTTTAGTGGGGCTGTTTCAAGTTTCTCTCCACTTTGGTGTTGACTATTGGTTTGCTGTATATTCATTTTATTATGTTTTTTTTTAAGTATCTGCCATGAATTCCTCATCTATCCAAGACCTTTAACATGAAGGAATGTTATATTCTGTCAAAAGGGGTTTTTTTAGCATCTACTGAGATGATCATGTGATTTTTTTCTTTGAGTGTGTTTATATAATGGATTGTGTTGACAGATTTTTCTATATTGAACCATTCCTGCATCCCTGGGATGAAGCCTTCTTGATCGTAGTGAATAGTGTTTTCGATTTTTGGATTAGGTTTGTGAAAATTTTATTGAGTTTTGCATCAATGTTCATAAGTGAAATTGGACTGAAGTTCTCTTTCTTTGTTGGGTCTTTGTGTGGTTTAGGTATCAGAGTATCACAGAATGGACTAAGTAGTATTTCTTCTGTGTCTATTTTATGGAATCGTTTGGTGAGAATTGAAATTTGCTCTTCTTTTAAAATCTGGTAGAATTATGCACTAAACCATCTGGCCCTGGGCTTTTTCTGGTTGCTGCTGCTTATATTTCCTTAGGTGTTAAGGACTGTTTAGATAGCTTTCCTGTTCTTGATTTAACTTTGGTAAGTGGTATCTGTCTTCTTTTAGATTTTTCAGCTTTTGAAATAAGACCTGATGATTTTTTTTAATTTCCTCAGTTTGTGTTATGTCTTCTTTTTGCTTGTGAATTTGTTAATTTGGATGCTGTCTCTGTGTCTTTTAATTAGTTTGGCTAAACCAGGTCATAAAGGAGTGTCACTTGCATCTGGGGCATTTCTTTCTTAGGTAGGAATGAGAAGTGTCCTCTATCTTCTTTCATATGGATAGAAAATTCTAATAAGTAGTTCATACAAGCCCCCCATGTGAACAAGAATCACTTAGTTGCAGTACTGACCAACAGAAGTATACAACATTTCTAGGCTTTTCCCTCTTCTAGTTTACCTGATCTCAAAAAAAAAAGTTATTTTACAAAATAAACTATTATTCACATACTTGTTTCATACTGTCCATGAAGAACCTGAACTAAGTAATTTGGTCAATTACCTTGGAGACATTAATTCAAGGAGTGATTAAGGTGTTGATAGATTTCTGCCTTTTTGGAATTTAACAAGTGTTTTTTTTTTTTGTTTTGTTTTTTGTTTTTTTGGTTTTTTGTTTTTTTGTTTTTTTTTTTGCATTTCTAGTGTTCATCACATTTATATGATGTGCTGCACACTTGGATCAAAAGATAGTAAGCAACATGAAATGTTTGCAAGACATCGTCCACTGATACACTAATGCAAAACACCAAGGAAATGTTTTTACTGAATTTCCTGCTATGAGTTTGAGTCTTCATTAATCCTTTTGTTATGTATCTTTAAACTATGAGTAAAGGAACATCTGCTCTTTCTGCTGAATCAGAAATGAGGATGGCTGTATCTAGACTCCAAGTGATGCAGAAAATGGAGCCAGTTTCCAAAACATGACTCAATCCTACAGAGCTTGTATATTGACAGCATATTCCAGAAAAGCCCAGACAATGATCACATGGAATTTGTCTCAAATTCAATTAATAATCCTCCCTCTTTCTCCCCTCTTAACTCTGTGTGTGTGTGTCTCTCTCTCTGTCTCTCTCTCTCTGAAAAAGAAAGAAATCATTTCATAACTAATCTTCCAGAAATTCTGTAAGTATATTTTTAAATAAAGAAGCATAATGTTCTTTCAGCATTTTCTAGCTTAGAAATAAAATTAACTCTCATATAAAATCAGTGGCAGCATTTCTAATCATGATAAAGGAGGCCCCCAAATAAATGTAATTATGGTTGAATTACATACTGCTCCTTCTTTTCCTTCTAAATCTCATGCTAAGGGAAAACTTAATTCTCTCTTTCTCTCTATTTTGCCTGTTTTTATTCCAAAACTAATGAGGGATGAAAGCAGAAAAGAAAATTGTGATTTTCCAAACGAATCTGAAGAGGGTATTCAAATTTTCTCTAAGCCTTTCAGAGCCACTTGGGGCCTTCTGATGAATTTAAGTGTAAATAAACAGTTTTCACATAGCAACAACTTTGCTGTGGAAACTCAATGAGTCACAAAATCGCCTGTGGCTATGTATAAATTTGTTCTTATCTTTCTTTGTTTTTTGTCTAAAAGAAGCAAACTCTTAAAGGAACAGATACTGAATGTGATTGTGAGCCATACACTCTCTTTTACAATAGCTGAACTTTGTCCTTAAGGAACAAATATAGTCACAGACAATACAAAAGTAAATGTGTATTTGCTGTGTTCCAAGAAAACTTTATTTGTAACAAGGATAGTCCTCCTCTCATCTAGAACAAGAAACATAATGAACTGCACATTAGGATAACATATCTGTGCTTTTTGACATCTTTTTCCATCCAATGGCTTCACCACCGCCTTTTGGCATACTAAAATCTCTACAATGATTAGAGATATCTTTGTACCACATACGGAAATAGAAAAAGCTTAGAAAAACTTCTGAGACATAAAACAATGGAAAATAATAAGGTTCTGTCTTTACTGGTATCTTATTCAGGTTCTGTCAAACAATGTGTCTCCTATTCTAGAAAGTCTAGAAATTCTAGAAATTTCCTGTAATAGATAGCTATGTCAAATGCAGACATAAACAAATATACAAATGGATTGTTACTTCATGGAGAAAATGAGTATATCATTTTATTTCCAAAATAGATATGTATGATTCTTACTCAGCTTTCTGTCACACATTCATAAGTCATAACACTGTCCTGTACATCAAGTCTGACATAAACAAGCTAAGGTAGTATTCAACAATCTTTCCCACTGTGCCTTGTCTAGAGGATTTACAAGGTCATAACTGAAAATGTTATACAAATTTTCCTCAGAAGAGTGCCAATCACTACTTAGGGCTTTTAGGAAAATTCTATGAGGATTAAACATGAACAACAATATTATTACAAAAGAAAGAGAAACAATTATATAGATAAGTGATCATTAAACTGTCATTTCTCTTCAGCTTATATTGTTACATTTGGAATGTTTAAAAAAAATTTTTAAAGTGAAAAATAGCCTCCACATTGAATTCCCAAATGCCACAATTACTTCATGTCTTTGTGTTCACTTTTGCATTTTCTTTCAACTACCATTTTAAAAAAAAAATCTTTATTTTTTTAACTGTACTTCAATGATAGAAATTTTTTGTGAAGAAACACACACACATAAAAATGTAAAACCAGTAACCATAATACACAATATGTACACAATATACATAATACATATATATATATATAAAATATAAAATCAAACAAAGACAACAAAAATGCTCAAACAAAGAAATATTAAACAAAAGTTTACAAAAATATCATTGAGTTTGTTTTGTGCTGACCATACACTGCCATGCATTGTGTGTGTATATGATGGATGTGGTTAATGAATCCAGTAAGATTCTATAGGGGGGAAGAATCTTCCCTTTACAGGCAGATGCCATTTGGAGACAGTTTCTTAGTTAGGCATGGGAGCCAGTGTCCACTTGCCCCTCTCATCACTGGGACTCCATCTGGCATGGGTACATGCAGACCCTTGCTTGCTTCCACTGTCTCTGCCTCAGAACTCTTGTGTCTGAGAGACACTCTTTCCTTGAAGTTCTCTACCACCTCTGGCTCTTGCAATCTGTCTCTTCTTCCTCATAGCTCCTTGAGCCTTGAGAAGAGTTGTTTGATGGGACATCCTTTTTGTTGATTGAAGTGTCAAATGTAAACACTGGAGAAAGGACAGAATCTTCAATAAATAGTGTTTAGAAACCATACATTTACATGTAGAGAGCTAAAACATAATCTTAATAAATCTACAACCTTTATAAATCACAAAAAAACCTCAAGATATATCAACAGCCCAAATTCATGATTTGAAACTTTGAACCTACTAGATGAAAATATATAGAAAGCCTTTAAAGATACTGGGACAGGCAAGGATTTTTTTAAAGTTTTAAAACATAGGAAACAAAAGCAAAATTTAAAAAATAGGATTGCATCAAACTAAAAAGTTCCTGCACAGCAAAAATCCAATATAGTGTAGAAACCAGCCATACAAAGGGGGACATTTACTTGACAAGGGGTCAATATCCAATATGTAAAAAAAAAATTCAGGGGTAATTTTACTAGTTCTTTGAGCATTCCATGCAATGTATTTTGTACATATTCACCCTCCTTCCCTCAATTCCTCTCCTTACCACTCTTTTTCCACACCATCTCTTCCCACTTCCCACCTAATGAGTCCTTCTTCTTCTTCTTCTTCTTCTTCTTCTTCTTCTTCTTCTTCTTCTTCTTCTTCTTCTTCTTCTTCTTTTTCTTCTTCTTCTTCCTCCTCCTCCTCCTCCTCCTCCTCCTCCTCCTCCTCCTTCTCCTTATTCTCATTCTTATTCTTAATCTTCTTATTCTTCTTCTCCTCTACCACCTCCTCCTGCTCCTCCTCCTTCCTCTCTCCCTCTTCCTCCTCTTCCTATTCTTCCTCCTCCTTTCTCTTCCTTCTCTTCTTCTCCCCTTCTTCCTCTTCCATCTTTTCTTTCTCCTTTCCCCATCAAGTTCAGTGTTTCCCAAGCTGGTCTTGGGAATGAGGCCTCCCTTGGTGAGTAGTAAACCTACTGAGGGTCACATCATTTAGGAAAACTGACTTGCTCTCTAGCAGCTATCAAGTGTAATAGTTCTTCAGATAGTGGTGGGATTTCATGTCAGCTTTCTCTTTCTATGCTGGGATATTTTCTGACTAGAATTTGTGCAGGTCTCTTGCATGCTTTCCTATTTGCTGTGAGTTTGCATGTGTATCTTCCCTGTTGTGTCTGGAAAAGTTTCATTGATATCACTACCCACCTCTGGGCCTTAAAGGAGAGCCCAGGACTACTACTCTGATGAATGTACATAGTGTTAAACTAACTGATAATGACATCTTTATACGCATTGATGAGATTATCTCTCAACTTTCATCAAAGAAGCTTCTCCTTGTAGTAAAAGGCAACTAACACAGACATCCCCAACTTGTGAGTGTCCAGAGAATAAAAGAATATGAAGTGCCAGCCATATATGGGACACTCATTTCACACCCCTCCATCTAAGGTTCAGGGGTTTTTATGGAAGAGAGAATAGAAAGATCCAAAGAGCCAGGAGAAATGTTTAAAGAGACCAAAAATAAGGAGTCCAACTTAGAATGGGAAGAGATCAAAACAAATGATCAGGAAAATATATGGGAGTGCTCAAAATCACTAGCTAATATATAAACACAAATCAAAACCATAACTAAACATCACCTCATTCTAGCCAAAACAGTGTTTGTTGAAAATAAAAAATAAACTGGGTGTGGTGGTATACAATCAGTCCCAGCATTTAGGAGACTGGGACATGAGGATCACAAGTTTGAGGCCAGCATGAGCTATGTAGCAAGACCCTTTCCTTTAAAAAAATGAAAATAAAAACCAAATAAATAAGGCTGCCAAGGATGTAAAGAAAAGTGAACTCATAAACAATAGTAATGAGATTATAAATTAGTATGAATAACCATGTGTAGATCACTCAAAAAAGTATAGATAAATTGCTATATCCAATCTTTTCTCTTCTGGGCATACATCCAAAGGAAATAAACTCTGTTTACCAAGATGATGTATTTATAGAAGCACTATTCACAATAACTAAAATCAGCCAGCATGCTCCACAGAAGATGAACTGATAAGAAAGTGTAGTGTAGCTCTACAATGGAGAATTATTCAGTTATAAAGAAGAGTAAAGTCATGTTACTGTTAGAAAAGTGGACAGAATTTAAAGATATTATGTCAAATGGAATAAGCTAGACAAGCTTTGAATGTTCTTTTTCATTCATGGAAATTTTAAAAAGATGTTCTGAAAGTAGACTCACAGACATTACAATAGACACACAGAAAACACAGATTGAATTTGTCCATTGCACACTATATGTATCTGTAGAAATGTACTAAGCCCACTACATGGAAAAGCGATATGTTTAATATCAGCTGATGGTTTTAATTTTTATTCCAAATTGGTTTTTCTTTTTAAAAATACATTTATTCTTTCACAATTGTTTTTCATTTTCAAATATTCTTACATTATAATATAATTACATCATTTCTCCTTGCTTTTCCTTCCTCGAGCCCCTCTTTTAAACCCTCCCCATATGTGGGGGAGTGTTCCACTGTGTTTAATTAGGGTTTTCTGCATGAGTATCCAAGGGCGGTATTTTTTTGAAATTGGGTAATAGGTAATGGGCCAGTGGATACATGAATGAGAAATATGAAACCACTTTCTCCACAACTTTTGACTGTCAATATGTTTTCTGGAAGCTTATGTTATAAATGCCTATCTCATCCACTATAGAATGTTAGTGAGTTCTGTCTTGTTCAAATAGCCACTACTGAGATGAGTTCATATTTGCAACAACCCATTCATATTTACGAGAAAACATTTTACTGCATTTCTTCCTTTCCTCCAGCTCTTATAACTGTTTTATCCCCTCTTCCATAATGTTCTCTAAGCCTAGGATGTGTGCTATCATTGCCCAATTAGGAGCTGAAAACTCAACAGTTGCTTTGTCTCAACAAATTGACCAGTTGCTAAGTCTGCATTGACTATTACTCGGCAGAAGCTTCTCTGACTATGGCTAAGAGTAGTATTAATCTATGAGCACACTGGACATATTTAGAAAGCAGTTAAATATCATATCCATTTAGCAATACAAATGTACTAGATTACCTACTAAAGTCTTTTCATCTCCCCAGCCAAATGCTTTAACCTGATCTATAGTGCTATGTGTGAGTTCTTCCTGTAGAATGGGCAAAAATCTACTAAGAAAGCAGTGAGTTACTTCTATAGTACCTGTAACACTATTGCACCATTGGCAACACACACCTTACCTGGCAGGTTAACATTGTATTATATAGGGTCACAGCTGGCTTAGACTGCTGATTACTTTTCTCTCCTAGCAGCCTGAAAAAGCACCTCCTTGCACTATGAAAGTCAGCTAGCAGAGATAAGCTTTCGGCTTAGTTTCAGACAGAGTTTGCTAAATGGTACAACCATGTGTGTGCTGTCTTCAGCAATCGTGTCTTAGCATCTAATTCTAGTAGGTGACTAAGAGGAACAGCAAGAACTTGGTGTCCTTATGGTACCTCCAAGACCAAATAGCTTACACTTGGCACTGGGGTTTTGATTTAGTGATCCATGGCTTCTAGGAGCTATATTGTCCAGAAGTGTAAGGATTTTTCCTTCAATCTCCCTCTTTTATAAAGAGTCTATTGTATTTTTAATTGCATTCTTCAATTGAGTTCCATTATAGCTAATAAGTCACCATGTAATTATTTTTTTTTCTGAAAGAGAGGAAATATGAGCTTTTGCTTGCTTTATTTTAAAGCAACTTTATGCCGGTAATGTTCCAGGTTAGAATAACTTATAAATTGATGAGGTTCAAGGTAAAACTGGAACATTCATACTAATTATGAGGCTAAGAAATCTGAAAGCCTCTGGAACCCTGAAGATGAGCACAGCAAAACAAACATGAAGTCTAGCTCAATTCTCCATCAATTAACTGAAATTCTCACACTCAATACCTAACAAAAGGAAAGAGGGTCCTTATTCAGGTATAGGAACTGTGCATCTGATTTTTCAGTATGATAAACATGATCTTGCCATTCAAAAAATGTTACGAGGTATAGAAAAAAGGAAAGGAAGCACAGAATTAGAACCTTAGAACCAGACTTAACTATAGTAGACATGTAAGAAAAAAAATTAAACAACACTTATTAACACATTACATGCTTACAAAATATAAATCAAAGCATCATTTAAGGTCATATGATCAATTTAATCAGGATGATAAGAAAGAATCTAAGTAAAATGCTAAAAATTAAAAATCACCTGAACAGAGCTAAGGAATGATCTAATAGGATGACCAGTAGAATTAAGTCTGCTAGCGAATGCATTGAGTAATTCAAAGACATTTGTAGAGTTTACAAACAAATCTATTTAGGGTGGTTCAACTATTTTAAGCTTTACAGTGGTATGAAAGGGTTGCCACAACTCACTCCCCAGGGAAGAAACTAGAACTCTATAATACATAGTGTTACTAAGCAATATTCAGTAGGGTGGCGTCATTACATAAAAATTTTACTTATATTCAAACTTATGATGTATGAATTGGAATATAATCCAACCACAGGTGAAGAAGCATTTTTATTATGACCAAAACAGAAAAGGGAAAATCTAAGAAAACAATATGCCAAAATGTTTGAGAGCTGTGAGGCAGAAACCTTTGGTGAAAATGTAATGGAAACCCCAAGAGAAAAGAGACAGGATAAGGGAGATGAAATATTTGGAGAAAGTTGGGAAAGAATTTCCCAAATGAAATGATAGATATTGACTAGTGAAAAACAAGCAGAATGAAGGCTGAGATTCAGTCCTCCCAGTGCTATAAATCAAATGCTCAAAGAAAAGCCAGACCAAAGTTGTGGAAAGCAAAAGGAAAGATGAATGAGTCAGCAACCAACACAGAGGTGCCTTTGAGAACTGCAGGTTTAGGAGCAAGACAAGGAAGAAAGAAAACATGAGTTCTATAAGCTGTGAAAATAAGCTTTAGACAGAGAGGAGAAAAAGGCTTTCTCAAACAAATGAGAGCTAATGACATTTTGCCTGTAACTTTACTTAAGAAATTGAATTGGAAATTCTTTAGACAAAATGAATAGCTATCAAATGAGAATGTGTATATACACAAGGAAGTCAAAATGCACCACACACAGAGAGAAAAATGCCCGCATACCATAGATCTGATAACTCAAATATCCAGAATAAAAAGAACTCCAAACATAACACTAATAAAATAATTTCTTATAATCTAACACAATTTGAAGTAGAAATACACTTCCTAGTACAAATATATGTAAACTATTTCTTTGTTTGAACCATGCAAACTATAATGTCTGTGAAATGAAGTAATAAATAAGTTGATTTTAACTGATGTACCTTTAACATACAGCCCCAATAATTTGTTGTGGTAGAAACTAAACATTACTCTTGTTGTGAGGCTTGATGCAGATATATATATGAATATTTCAGTTACCTTCTATATTGTGTCACATCAAATTTTAATTATTCAGAGACTGTCTATGAAACTGTCAAGATGGTGGCTATTTCAGAACAGCATAAGAGTGTCCATTTCTTCTTCTGTTTTGGGTTTTTTTGTTTTGTTTTGTTTTTTGTTTTTTACTAAGAGTAGTGTAGATCCTCAAACTATAGCCTTAAAATATTCTTGGGGTTTTTGTTTTTGTTTTTGTTTTTTGGTGTCATATAATTTCCCAATTCATTTCTAATTCTGTTAATTTATGTCATTTTTTTTCTTTCAAATAATTGGGCTAAAGTTCAGTCCATCTTGTTTATCTGCACAAAAAATCAGCTCTTAAATTTCTTGATTCTGTCTACTATTTTTTCTCTTTCTATATCATTAATTTCTGCTCTGGTTTTTATTTCCTCCTGTCTTCTGGGTTTGGGTTTGGTTTGTTCTTACTTTTCTAAATTCTTGAATCTCTTTATTAAATTATTTATTCTTTGAGAACTTCACAGACTACAAATGAAGAGGAACGTATTTCAAAAGCGTCATTATGTACAGATGGTAAAGAATCATCATTACCCACCAGGGAAATGTAAACCCAAGCTATAATGAAACCTCTGAGTATGAAATAAGATGAGATGGAGTTGGGTGAAGTGTTTGAAAACTCTTCTAAATAGAATTATTGTAAAATTAAAAGATGACAAAAAGGTATGAGATCATTTTTATTATTGTGCTCTCAGTAGCTAAAGACCATGATTACTTGTAGAGAAGCCACTAATGAAGAAGAAAGAGGAATGCTAGGACAAACAGGGACCAGGGTCCTGGTGTCTTTACTGTAGACCACTCAGATCAAGTAAAATGGCCCCCATGAGTTCACGACTTCATTGTGACTCTGGATAATAGCACAAGAAGTTCAGGCAGCTATCAGCCAGCAATCATTACCTTTATACCTCACTTCTCATAAATAATCAAGTCCAGATGTGAGAACATGAGAGGACAAAAAGAAGAAATGCTTTAGGAATCTGTTCAGTAGAGGTTGGCTATTTTTCTGCTTGGGTCTAAAATACTACTCAATAATAGAACACATTTAAGTAAAAAGGAATCCTGTTTTGATGTGATGATTCCTACCTTAGTGATTGTTTCCACTTTAAATTATGGACAATTTTATTCTTTCCATTTGACAGTTCTTAAACCTCATTGGGAAGGGTTAACCTGGGTCTTTGCATAGAACTGGCTTTTTCTAATGAACCTTGCTATGCTCAACTCCTAGACACATTAGCCTTTCTAAGAAGAAATTCTAATTCTCTAAAGAATGGTTTTCTTTTTTTTATTAGACACTTTCTTTATTTACATTTCAAATGATATCACCTTTGACAGTTTCCCCTCTAGAAAAAAAAAAAAAAAAAAAAAAAGTTGTTCCATCCCCCCTCCCCCTGCTCACCAACACACCCTCTCCTGCTTCCTGGCCCTGGCATTCCCCTATACTGGGTCATAGAACCTTAACAGGACCAAGGGCCTTCTCCTCCCATTGATGACCAACTAAGCCATCCTCTGCTACATATGCAACTGAAGCCATGAGTCCCACCATGTGTACTCTTTGGTTAGTGGTTTAGTCCTTGGAAGTTCTGAGGGTACTAGTTAGTTCATAATGTTGTTCCTCCTCAGGGGCTGTAAACTCCTTCAGCTCCTTTAGTCCTTTCTCTAGCTCCTTCACTGGGGACCCTGTGCTCAGTCCAATGGATGGTTGTGAACCTCTACTTCTGTATTAGTCAGGCAGTGACAGAGCCTTTCAGGAGACAGCTATATCAGGCTCCTGTTAGCCAGCACTTGATGGATCCACAATAGTGTCTGAGTTTGTTGATTGAATATGGAAAGAATTCCCAGGTGGAGCAGTCTCTGGATTGTCCTACCTTCAGTCTCTGCTCCATAGTTTGTCTTTGCAACTCCTTCCATGGGTATTTTGTTCCCTTCTCTAAGAGGGATTTAAGAATCCATACATTGGTCTTCCTTCTTCTTGAGTTTCTTAAATGAACTGCCCATCATCCCAGAGAGACAATTTTCCCTTGGCTTATATAACAGAGAAGAAAGAATAATACCAAGGAGTCTACAGCTGCACGGGCATGAGGCAATGATTTTCCATCCATAGTGTAGTATTTGGCCCCCAAACCACTTTTTACACCCCACAGTGGATGTGTGTACATAAGGAAGGAAAGAGAGCTGGAATCAGGGGGCCATATGAGACCTAGAAATGCTTCTTTTGGCATCAAGTGTGAGACAAAGTGTGTTCCCTAAGGCACAGCATGAATTCTTTATTAATATTGGAAGAACCAATATTAGGGTAGATGATCTTTAGTTTTAGCTCTCTTTATCGATTCTGTCTTTTGACAGTCTAACAGACAGTGTTACAAGACTGCTTAGTACTGACCTCCCTGTAGTTGGGTCAGGCTGAGCCTATTTGTCAGTGACCCAGAGGTACTGTCCCATGATTATCCTCATGGTATCATGGTGGCATACTGGAGACAGGCTGGACTCAGCTAATGTAGCAGTGATGGATACCCTGAAGATTGAATTCAAAGCAAATACCTAGAAGGTTTCTGGCAATATCATACAAATCAAGAAAGTGAGAAAGGCAACCCTGACTGAAGCATGAACTGCTTAATCTTCAAGGTGAAGTTGTGTAGGCATCTGTTGAGGCAGAATGAGATCAACCTCACTTCCTAGAGTAAAAAGAAAGAGAGAAAAAACTACCTACATTGTTCATAAATAGTCTATGCCAGTAAATTGATATGGTTCACTCTAAAAACAACAAGAAAGAAAAGAACAGAAACCAGGGCCCCTGGCACATATATAGCAGAGGTCTGCCTGGTCTGGCCTCAGTAGGAGAAGGTTCATTTAATCCTTGAGAGACCTGAGGCCCCGGGGAAGGGGAAGGTCTAGTGGAGGGGAAGCACACTCTCAGAGGAAAGGGGGAATAGGAATGGGATGAGGAACTGTGGAAGGAGTAACTGAGGGGAAATGGATAAATCTGGAGAGTATCATCCTGAGTGAGGTAACCCAATCACAAAAGATCACACATGGTATGCATTCTTTGATAAGTGGTTATTAGCCCAGAAGTTTGGAATACAGGAAGAACAACCCACAAACCACAAGAAAGTAGAAGAAGGAAGACTAAAAGGTGGACATTTCATTCCTTCTTAAAAAGGTGAATCAAACACCCACAGAAGGAGTGGCAGAGGTTAACTATGGAGCAGAGACGGAAGGAAGGACAAGCATATAGCTATCTCCTGAGAGGCTCTGACAATACTTGACTAATACAGATGTAGAGGCTCACAGCCATTCATTGAACTGAGTACACGGTCCCCAATGAAGGAGTTAGAGAAAGGTTCTATGGAGCTGAAGGGTTTGCAACCCCTTAGGATGAACAACAATTACTAACTAGTACCCTCAGAGCTCCCAGGGACCCAACCACCAATCAAGGACTATACAGGGTGGGATTGAATGTACTGGCAGCAGGTATATAGTAGAGGATTGCAAATTCGATCATCAATAGGAGTAAAGGACCTCGGCCTTGTGAAGGTTTTGTGCCCCAGTGTAGGGGAATGCCAGGGCCAATAAGTGGGAGAGGGTGGGGTGACAGGCATTGGGAGGGGGGAGGCAAAAGGGGTTTGTTCTTGTTGTTTTTGTTTGTTTGTTTGTTTGTTTTGGAGGGGAAGATGGGAAAGGGAAAATGTACATGTAAATAAAGAAAATACCTAATTAAAATAAATAAATAAATAAATAAAAAGAATTTTGATCAATAAAAAAAAGAATTAAAAAAAAAAACAAAAAAAACCAAAGGTCATGACTAGACATTTCTAATCCTACAGATCACATTTTGAGTGATTTCCACTTCCTTTTTTATAACGGACCAAATTTTGCAATTTTGTCAAATGAACATACTGTACTTTTATAACGAGAAATTATGAAATCCTGGCATTTTTAATAAATTACCTGAGTGCCTCAAAAAAAAAAAAAAAGAATGAAACCTCCTTGGCTCATCATATCAGTGTCTGAAGAAGCCAAGGGTTAGGGGTTGCACACTGTGAGGCCTTTCCTGCTTCACTATTCCATGCAAAGGATAGAACAAGAAAAAATACAAAGACAAGGAAGATGGCAGAGGCACTCAATTCATACTTTCACCCGAAACCTACTCCCATAATAATTAATCCAAACCTAAGCTAACATAATACATTCATTCATGGGTCATAGGTCCCACAATCAAATCATCTCCTCAAGCATCACTGCTTAACACTGTTCCATTATAGACTCACTTTGTAAAGCATAAACTGTGAGGGACATTTTCCATCTAACACCACATCCTTAGATACATGCACTCATAACATTGCTATATCCATGTTCTCTGTGTGTGTGTGTGTGTGTGTGTGTGTGTGTGTGTGTGTGTGTCTATAAACACATATAGAGATGTTATACATTCTCTATTTGTATTGGATGTACATATATGACATTATACATAAAGTTAATTTTCAAAGATTTGAGTTTTTAGTCACATGTGTATGTGTTGCTTGTCTAAGCTTATGTGTACCACATGCATACAGTGTCCATGTAAACTACAAGAGGTGTCCAGTCCCTAAGAACTGGAGTTACAGATAGTTGTAAGCCATTAGGATATGCTGGAAACCCAGCCCAGGTCCTCAAAGAGAGCAATGAGTGTTCTTTAACTACTGAGCAACCTCTCCATCCTCCAGTATGTTTAATAGATGTAATATTTTTCCACTTTGTTTGTAAACTGCTTGCATATTAATTCTTTGCCTCTCAATATTTAAGTATATATTATTTAAGAATATACAATGTGTTCATTTATATTATTGATATGGTTATTTTATTTAATTATTGCCCTTAGTCCAGTTTTTGCAACTGATACAATACAGTCCTTAGTAGAAGTTTTCTTCTCCTAGTTTTCAGTCTCCTAGCATTCATTACTAATGAGATAGAGCCTACTAGTATTGCATTAGTAGTCCAATCCCTTTAGAATCCTTTAACTGGAAAGATCACTCCAGTCAGAACCTTAAATTTTATGCCAGTGCATCCCACTTTAGGCCTCATAAACTTAGAATATATGTAAAACAATGTCACCTCAACCTCCCCTAAACAGATAAGTTAACCAGTCATTCAAAACTCTATAGGGATATTGTTTAAATTCCACATGTTATATTTTAAAATATTACTTATTTCAAGGATAAAAAAATGTTAAACTAGAAAACTCCGTAATGCTATTGCCTTATTCCAGAGATAAGAATAATGACCCTACAGCGGGAATCTATAGATTTCTTGGCAATCATCAGGAAAGACATAAGTTAAAAAGCTTAAGATTTGGAAAAATATTTATTTTGTATTCATTATTTTAAAAGTATTTATTTAATTCTTAAAGAACAGTGTCAATGTGAGCTTCTACCTTAAATATTACCAGAGGCACTTATTATTATATTAAATTATTTTATTTATTTACATTCCAAATGTTGCCCTCCTTCCTGACGCCCCTCCCAGAATTCTTCTCCCATTCTCCCTCCCCTATGGTGCTGAGAAGGTGTTCCCCCACACACCTATCCCTACCTCACCCTCTCAGCATCCCCATGCCCTGGGCGTTGAGTCTCTACAGGATTTGGCACATTCCCTCTCACTGAGGCCAAACAAGGCAATCCTCTGCCACAAATGAAGAGGCACACTTATTAAGGAATAGTATAGGGCAGAAATTTTCAATTGTTGAAGAAAACAGACATTTTGAGAATCATAGCACTAGTTTTGGCTCTGGGTGCTGTCAGGTTTTCTGGAGGAAGTCTAAGGAGGGATGGTTAACATCTGTTCTCTCTACCCTAACACTCTCAGCCCAAGTCTCCCTAAATGTGCCAAGAAGACATGAGCAGAGTTGCCAAGACACCCTGAAGCTCCATTCTGGATATTCTTTCATCATACAAGTAACCAATACACATACCACCACTCACTAGACACTTCATGTGTCCTGAGTGGGCAGTTCTTGAAGAAGAGCTGCTCGTGGCTTCTTGTATGAAAGCTTGTGATGAAGAACTTGAAAAGTTGTCTGTAACCTTAAGCAAGACAGTAAAATATAGAACACTGTCAAGACCCACCCAGATCACAAACATTGATTTAGAGTTTTCCACCAAAAACAACATTTTGCCATGATCTAAGCTATTGGCAGACATAGCCACACAGAGAGCAAGGGAGATGCCATCTCTGACGTGTGTCGTCTAGCTGGGTGGAGAGTTTTTCTTTTGTGGTCTGTGGGTAATATCCAATATTTATTAAGTATGAATCAGTATTAACTCCTTCTGTCCTCCCAAAAAGTCCTATAATGCAGGCCATATTCTTATTCTCATTTTAAATGTGAGAGTCCCAGATCCACACAGAAAACTATCATCTCTGCTAAGATGTAAGACTCTTCAGGCTCTCAAGCCCTAAGCCCCACTACAATGGTTTCTGAAGATGGGGCTTGGTAGAGGCCATTGTATTCACACAAGCTTATAGGGTAGATGCTCAGTTTGGAATGATCCAGAGACTTCTCTTGCTTTACATTATTGTTGTTTTTAACCTCATGAATATAACTAAAGGAAGAAAATGAAAGGATATTAAGTGACAGATGGGATATTTACAGCCTCAAGAGCAAACTGGTGTGCCAAGTGCTACTTGCTAGGTTTCCTTTAGAAAAAAAAAAAAAAACTTTGTTATCAGGGTAGCGAACATAAGATGGAATCACTAGCACTATAGTTTGTGTTTTCTTTGCTTTCTCCTGTAATATTGGTACCATTGCATTTTCAGCTAAAGTCATATCTCTTGACAATGTGCCTCAGCAAAGAAAAAGAAAAAGAAAAAGAAAAAGGAAAAGAAAAAGAATTGGGTGAACAGATTTAAGCCCAAGGAAAAAAAGCACCACAGAGAACTTAGTTGTTCTTAAACCAATTTCTCAATTACTGGTAGTGTGTGCAATGTCACAGGTTTCTTATTTTACTTTTGAGGTTTTAGTGCAGAGACATTTTTTTTCTTTTAATAACAAAAAAAACAGAAGTTTATAAACATGTAAAGGCATATGCAAGCTATGAGGGGATTGTAACTGATACATCATACTTACAGCCTAGATGTGGGCAGGCCAGTTGTTTTCCATTTTCAGGATCTTTTTCCTGAAACTATCAGAGGTTTTATGTAAATACCTAGATTTCTGTTCTCACTTTTTACAAATGTGTATATAGGGGACACTAGTGGGTTAGGGGGATTGTGAGCATATAATCACAGAGGCCAGAGTCCAGAAGATATCAGATTCCCTGGGCTGGAGTTACAGGCAGCTCGAAGTCTCCTGACATGTGTACTTGAAATTGAACTCAGGTCCTCATCAAGAGCAGTATGTACTCTTCACCTCTAAGCCATTTCTCTGAGACCTCTGTTTTAATTTAAAAGTCTAGAATATGGCTGATTAATTCTGTATTTCTTTCTACCTTAAAGGCCCTGTGTATTATAGCTTTCAGTTTGGTTTTTTTATGTGTCTGTGTGTGTGCATCTATATGTGTTTCTTGTGTTTCTACATTGGCTCTTATTATCTTGTCTGTTTGGCTTTTTTTATTCTGATTTATTTTTTATCTATCTTACTGTATTATATCTATTCCTCATATGTCTGTTTGTTTTCTAATAAGAGACAGAAGAGTGTGAATTCGGGTAGGAGGGAAGATGGAACGGAACTGGGAAGAGTGATGGGAGGGGAAACTGTAATCAGAATATATTGCATGAAAAAAATAAAATTTTGATTTTTACTGGTTATTTTATTTATTTACATTTCAAGTGTTATCCTCCTTCCTGGTTTTCCCTCTGTAAACCTCCTATCCCATTCCCCCTTCCTCTTGCTTCTATGAGGGAGCTCCTTCACCCACCCACCCACTCCTGCCTCATTGCCCTAGCATTCCCCTACATTGGTCCTTGACAGGACCAAGGACTTCTCCCATTGATACCAGATAAATCAATCCACTGCTACATAAGCAGTTGGAGTCATAGTTCTCTCCATGTGAACTCTTTGGTTGGTGGTTTAGTCCCTGGGAACTCAAGGAGGGGGCTCTGGTTGGTTGATATTTCTTTTCTTCCTATGGAGTTGCAAAGAACATACATGGTATCTACTTACTGATAAGTGGCTATTGGACAAAAAGCTTGGAATACCCACAATTCAATTCACAGACCATATGAAGCTCAAGAAGAATGAAAACCAAAGTGTGGATGCTCCATTCCTACTTAGAAAGGTGAACAAAATAATCATGGGAGGTGGAGGAAAGAAGGTACCTGGGAGGGAAAAGAAGGGGGAGGGAAAAAGAGGGACAGGATCAGGTAGGAGTAGGAAGAGAAGAGGGAGAAGTACAGAGGGTCAGGAAATTGAACAAAGGTGTGGAGGATGAGGAACTGGGGGCAGCCACCAGAAAGTCCCAGATGCTAGGAAGGCAAGGGACTTCCAGGACCCAATGGGGATGACATTAGCTGAAATACTCAACAAAGGAGATGGAGACCCTGTAGAGACTATATCCAGAGGTTAGGCACTGCTCCAGGTTGAGGGATGGGGCCACCCACCCATCTCAAAAATATTAACATAGAATTGTTCCTGTCTAAAAGAAATGCAGGGACAAAGAGTAGAACAGAGACTGAAGGAAAGGCCATCAAGAGACTGCCCTACCTATGGGTCCATCCCATCTGCAGACACCAAACCCAGACACTATTGATGATGCCAAGAAGCGCTTGCTGACTGGAGCCTGGTATGGCTTTCTCCTGTGAGGTTCTGCCAGAGCCTGACCAAAATAGATGTGGATGCTCATAGCCAACCATCAGACTGAGCACAGGGACCTCAATGGAGGAGTTAGAGGAAGGACTAATTTCAATTTTTAAAGCCTTGAATATGATATGTTAGAGTGACACTATCCCATTGTGACAGTTGAATTGATCGGTGACTCTGCCTATGAGCAGATTCCTGCTGCTGCATTAGATATATGTGCTGAGGTATGTGCTGTGGGATAAATCAGATGTGCTGAGAAGCAGTCAGATGTATATGCTGCAATTTGCAGGGACAGTGGACCTTGGCAGTGAAGGAATTTGCAAGAAAAGGGGGACTACATCATCAAACAATGTCTCAGACAATGTTTTCAGAAGTGTGAAAGCTAAGGGGAATATCTGCTGACCTTCAAGGTGAATGCAATTTTTTTTCTTCTCCATACAAACTGCCACAAAGTCATGACTGTCTACAAATAAGGATAAAAGTAACATCCTATAAGGTTGAGGCAGCATAAATAAATTGATTATGTAGTTATAATCTTTAAATAATGCCTAACACCTCTCAAATGCTAAGTAGATGCAGACTGTACTCATTATCAAATTGTAATGTGAAGATATCAGAAAATGAGTGAATCAAGTATATCACCATATGTGTTGCTCTAGAGGAATACACCTATGTGCAGACTGTATATCTATTTTTCTTCCAATTTCCTTTTACAGGCTGACATGTTAATAATAATGCAATTGCTTATAGTTGTACAGCAACATACACTATGCTGGGTTCTTTGGGTTCAAATCATGCTATTGAACATGCCGTTTTTCTCTGATTGGCTCATTATCCTCACCTCCCATCCTGAAAAGAGTGGATCCAAACACACTAACCTAGTAAAGAACTGTTTTTCGTGTGATACAAAGTATTCCCTGTAACTGTGCTGTGACATATAAGTGATGGTTCTCCTCTACAAGTAGTGCCTATTAACTACAAACCATATTTACATGCCGAGATAAACAGTGCATTGTTCTGAAGACTTGATTTAGTAAATAGTGTGGTCTCCTGGATTTTGGAGCAAAATTGAAACAGCAAGTGAAGAAGAAAATCTTTATAACTATTGTTTAAAGCACAAGGAAGAGAGGAAATTAAAAATCCTTTAGCAGTGTGATTGGTCAGGGTTTGGAAAATAGAAAAACATTGTCAATGATATTTAAAGAAAGTAAAACAACTTTGTCTTAATTTATTGTCTTATGCATTTATTTTATATTAGGGATTGCATAGTTAATACTATTCTTCCAATGGCATTTGTTCTTTAGTCAAAACTAAGTTCAAATGTGTCGTTGCTTGATACACAATAACATAGAACTGTATATCTACTTAAATGCAAACATTCTCCAACATGTTCTACTACTATTCTCTTCTTCTAAGCAGAGATGAAATTTAGAAGATATTCATTTTGAAGTAACTTGAGACCTCAGCTTGGTAACCTTAACTCTGACTGACTTTTAGAGTTGGAGATAGTCTTGAAGAACTAAATAAGCTGTAATTAAAACAGCAAGCTTTGACTGAGAATGGCTAACTGTACTTTTAAATCTTCTTTTCCTCCAAGGAAATTGTGGAAGAGGATGGAGAGAAATAGTGGAAACAAGCTTGGGCATGTGAATTTACGTTTGTGCACATGGAGTAGTTCAAAATTGTTATTGAGAAAAATACTTAGGATGTACACACTCCAATGGTTTATTAATGAATGTTCCCAACACCCCATGATAAAGCCTTTCTAACCTGGGAGTATCCTAACTGTTCAAAGTCAGTAAGGATATATTGCCATGTGAATAAGAATTTGCTGTTTCTGTGAAAACTTGTTATATTTGCTTCTATGTATTACTAAAAAAGGAGATAAACCCTATAATCTACTGAAAGAACACTATGGGGATATGATTGCTAAATGACCCCCTCGGCATTTTCCACTTCCCAACACATTATTACATTGAGCAGCATTTTGGATAATTGTCAGATACATGTAAGACCTCTCAAAGTCTCCATGAAGACTTGGCAGCAAAACACAACCTGTGGTCAATTTCTACCCTCCAGCATAATCATGGATAGTTAGTTCATCCCAGAGCCACAGAGCAACTCCTGGGCCATGAGCACTCCAAAAGCTGATTCACCTAGAATCCTGGAATGGCCTTGGCATGGAAAAAGCTTTCCATGCTGACTTTCAAGCTGTCTTTGGAGGTGCTAGATTCCTTGGAGATAGTGGATGGTGGACAAAAGGATAGCATCTCCAGAGGAAGAAGGAGAAATGGTCCCTTCTACGTGCTTCCCACTTACAGAGGAAAAAAAGACCATCCTTATCCAATTTGAATAGCTACCAGAAAGGAGCTGTTCCCTTTGCCTGCACCACACAGTGCTTTTGCCTCTGCTGAATTTCATAGGAATATCAGCCATGAGGAAAGACAGCCATTGCAGGCTGAACATTTCTACCCAAACCCAACCTGGTTGACCTGTATGAAGAACACAGATAGAAAGAAAAGACTCCAGTTAAGTCAACATCTAATTCTTCTTGCATACTGTGGTGCAGAGTTTTTCACAAGGAAGAGTATTCAGCAGTGGGCATTTTCCATCAACTTCTGCAAGGGCAAATTAGGTAAAATATAAATAAATTATTTAGTCTAGTCATTGGGTCTGATAACCTCCAATAAATATCATGTAGGCACACAATTCTGCCTTATGCAATTGAATGTGAGAGAGTGCATGTCTATGTCATTTCTGATATTTCTACACTGTTTATTGTGGTTATATTTTAGCATGGCATATCAGAATGATTAGCTTCATAAAAACAATGTTCAACTCACACACAATAAAGCAAAAGCATAGTGTTCTAATTTTAGCTTAATAGTCACTGTTAAACAATTAGTGACTACTAATAATATGATTTCTTAGTTTAATACATTACCTTGACAAAACTGGAACACAGCCCTTCTTTTATTAACTGACCTTTATAATTACATAAACAAATTCAATGGCAACTTATCACTGAGCCTTTCAAGTGTTCAAAACTTATTTATAAACGTTCTGAGTCTGAGATTACTGTACAATGCAAATGAAATATCTTTAGACTTGAAACCTTAAAACAACACTCCATAATGACAAAAGTGATCAGCAAAGACCTGACATTTTATACAATCCAACTATGTACAATCTTCAAGTAAACTTTGTAACTGAAGAAAGTACATAGAACTCCTACTAATAGGACATAACTACCCTCAACATTGAAGCCCCTTGAGACACTATAGGGATGCCTGCATGTCCTTTAACATATAAAAATTAATTTCTCTGAAATCTAAATGTCTCTGCTGAGTTCACTGCAAGCTATATGCAGGAAAGATAAAAACAAAAAACAAAAAACAAAAAAATTATCCACCTACCATATTCAAGTATGACAAGGACATTCTTTTGTGTGCATTTCTGATGCATTAAACTGTCAAAAATTCATTACAATATAATTGAAAGAACAAAAGCTATACAGTGAATACAATAATGTTCTCTCACATTTGAACATGTCCTCCTACTTTATTATCTTAAACCTTATACCATTCCCACAGAATTAGAAGTGGGTATAGTAACTTGGAAGTTTCTACTTTATGATCATGGCT